>UESW01004406.1:849270-871035 GCA_900491605.1 Calamus simplicifolius
CCGACCTACTCTCCCGATTGGCGACCGCGGAGTCAATGGATGCCGAGCAAAAGTTCCACCTGGAGACTCTGGAAAAGCCCAGCATCGCGGAAGCCGACCGAATAATGCAAGTTGAGGCCGAACCATCATGGTTCGACCCTATCCTCAAATATCTCAAAGAAGGGTCGCTTCCGTCCGACCGAAGAGAGGCTAGAAAGCTGAAGCTGCAGGCCACCACTACGTGTTGATTGACAACCAGCTTTACAAACGGTCTTTTCCATGCCGCTGCTCAGATGCCTTCGCCCATCCGAAGCAGATTATGCTCTGCGCGAGGTACATGAAGGGATTTGCGGCAACCATCTGGGAAGCCGGTCCCTATGCCACAAGGTGCTGCGACAAGGCTACTACTGGCCGACCATGCAAAAGACGCGACGATCTAGTCCGAGCCTGCGACCCTGCCAGAGGCATTCAAGCATCCAAAGGCTCCCTTCCGCCGAGCTAGTTTCCATATCCTCCGCTTGGCCCTTTGCCAAATGGGGGATGGACATCCTCGGCCCATTCCCGCTTGCCACAGGACAGCGGAAATTTCTATTTGTCGCCATCGACTACTTCACCAAATGGGTCGAAGCGGAAGCAGTTGCACAAATTACCGAGGCACGGGCCAGAGATTTTGTTTGGAGGTCCATCATCTGCCGATTCGGCCTCCCGCACACCATAATCACCGATAACGGTAAGCAGTTTGACAACTCTAAATTCCGCCAGTTCTGTGAGGAGCATGGAATCCGTCACCACCTCACTTCGGTCGGGCACCCACAAGCCAACGGAGCGGCCGAAGTGACCAACAGGACCCTCCTTCAGGGAATCAAAGCTCGCCTCTCCAGAGCCCAAGGCAGGTGGGCGGAGGAGCTGCATCATGTCTTATGGGCCTACCGCACCACCCCGAGAATCCCGACAGGTGAAACCCCATTCCGAATGGCTTTCGGTACAGAGGCCGTTATCCCTGTGGAAGTAGGCCTCCCATCATTGCGGGTGGAAAGCTACTCAGAGGAAGCTAGCAACGAACAGCTCCGCACCAACCTCGACCTGGTAGAGGAGATCAGAGAGAAGGCCCGGATCAGAATGGCTGCTTATCAACAAAGGGTGGCCCGTTACCACGCCTCCAGAGTCAAAGGGAAAGCCTTCCTGCCCGGCGACCTTGTCCTCCGAAAGGCCTCTGTTTCCAAACCGCTGGAACAAGGAAAGCTGGCGCCAAACTGGGAGGGCCCGTACCAAGTAGCGGAGATCATTGGACCGGGAACCTACAAGCTACAGGATTGGATGGGAAATCCATTCCCCGGACGTGGAACGGACAATCTCCGAAATATTATCAATAGGGTACGTCCTCTCCAATTCATTTTCATATGCCTCATTATACTTCCTGTCATTTTTTCAATGCAATCATTATGCACTACATTGCCAAATTGCAAAAGAAACAGATGCTGCTTACCAATCCTCGGCACAACCGAGTGACAGGAATTCTCCGAACCTTGGCAGGGCCAAGTAAAATATTCTCCGAACCTCGGCTGGGCCGAGCAACAAATTCTCCGAACCTTGGCAGGGCCAAGTAAAATATTCTCCGAACCTCGGAGCAACCTCGAACCTTGGCAGGGCCAAGTGAACCTCGGCTGGGCCGAGCAACAAATTCTCCGAACCTTGGCAGGGCCAAGTAAAATTCTCCGAACCTCGGCTGGGCCGAGCAACAAATTCTCCGAACCTTGGCAGGGCCAAGTAAAATATTCTCCGAACCTCGGCTGGGCCGAGCAACAAATTCTCCGAACCTTGGCAGGGCCAAGTAAAATATTCTCCGAACCTCGGCTGGGCCGAGCAACAAATTCTCCGAACCTTGGCAGGGCCAAGTAAAATATTCTCCGAACCTCGGCTGGGCCGAGCAACAAATTCTCCGAACCTTGGCAGGGCCAAGTAAAATATTCTCCGAACCTCGGCTGGGCCGAGCAACAAATTCTCCGAACCTTGGCAGGGCCAAGTAAAATATTCTCCGAACCTCGGCTGGGCCGAGCAACAAATTCTCCGAACCTTGGCAGGGCCAAGTAAAATATCTCCGAACCTCGGCTGGGCCGAGCAACAAATCTCCGAACCTTGGCAGGGCCAAGTAAAATATTCTCCGAACCTCGGCTGGGCCGAGCAACAAATTCTCCGAACCTTGGCAGGGCCAAGTAAAATATTCTCCGAACCTCGGCGGGCCGAGCAACAAATCTCCGAACCTTGGCAGGGCCAAGTAAAATTCTCCGAACCTCGGCTGGGCCGAGCAACAAATCTCCGAACCTTGGCAGGGCCCTTTTCTCTAAAATATTCTCTTTCTCGAACCTTGGCAGGGCCAAGTAAAATATTCTCCGAACCTCGGCCCCGAGCAACAAATTCTCCGAACCTTGGCAGGGCCAAGTAAAATATTCCGAACCTCGGCTGGGCCGAGCAACAAATCTCCGAACCTTGGCAGGGCCAAGTAAAATATTCTCCGAACCTCGGCCGGGCCGAGCAACAAATGGCAGGGCCAAGTAGAAAGGAACCTTGGCAGGGCCAAGTAAAATATTCTCCGAACCTCTCCGAACCTTGCAGGGCCAAGTAAAATATTCTCCGAACCTCGGCCGGGCCGAGCAACAAATTCTCCGAACCTTGGCAGGGCCAAGTAAAAATTCTCGAACCTCTTCTCCGAACCTTGGCAGGGCCAAGTAAAATATTCTCGAACCTCGGCTGGGCCGAGCAACAAATTCTCCGAACCTTGGCAGGGCCAAGTAAAATATTCTCCGAACCTCGGCCGGTCCGAGCAACAAAGTCTCCGAACCTTGGCAGGGCCAAGTAAAATATTCTCCGAACCTCGGGCCGAGCAACAAAATCTCGAACCTTGGCAGGGCCAAGTAAAATATTCTCCGAACCTCGGCCGGGCCGAGCAATAAATTCTCCGAACCTTGTCTCCGAACCAGGAACCTTGGCAGGGCCAAGTAAAATATTCTCTGAACCTCGAGCAACAAGTCTTCGAACCTTGGCTCGGCTAAAAAGTGAACCTCGAGGAACCTTGGCAGGGCCAAGTAAAATATTCTCCGAAAGCAGAACCTTGGCAGGGCCTCTGAAAGCAACAAATTCTCCGAACCTTGGCAGGGCCAAGTAAAATATTCTTCGAATCTCGGCCGGGCCGAGCAACGAGTCCTCCGAGCCGTGGCAGGGCCAGGTAAAAATCATTCGGGCTAAAATCCCAGCTAAAAACCGAAGTACGCAGGCCCCGATTAAAGTCGGGCAACTTCCAAATAGTCCCCGAAGGACTTCGTTCGGTTTGAAAACGAGCGCGTTAAGCAAAAACCGTCGACGCACAAAAAGAAGCCACCATTGGCAACCCCTTTAAGAGGCCATTAAGCCCCGCATAATCGGCCAGAGGCCCCAAGCAGAGCTAGGAGATTCCCCTCCGCTGCTGAAAATCTTTGGGTAACGCCCTTATAGCCCGTCGTTCAAAGCATCTACATCAACGCACAAAACGATGGGGCCACGCCAACACCCTAATTTATCACGCGGATCAAGGCTATAATTCTCGAAGAAGAAGAGGACTTCCAAAGCAGATCCATTTTCATTTTAAAAAAAAAGAAAAAAAAGGGGTCACATAGACAGAAAACAAAAAACAAACAGAGGCCCCCGGATCATGGTTCGGAGTCGCTCCCGGAGGCTAGCAGTTCCTCCAGGCGCTCCGTCAGGTCGGCCACTTGCTGACGAAGGGACGCGATCTCCTCTTTTTGCCGGTCCATCATTCGGCGCAGGGCCTCAGCCTCCCTTGAGCACACATCCATGTACTCTTCAACGACCCTTACGAGCTGTTGATTGCTCGCAAGAGTCGACGCCAATCCCAAACCATCGACACTAACGGAGACACGCCCCTCTCCGAGCGCAGCAGACCATCGAGCGAGATACGTAGCTCGCCTGACGATCGCCCTGGATAGGCCATTGTTTCAGAACTCGAGCCGATGGATGGCCGAGGCCGATATCCCTCGGTCACATTTATACTCGCTGGGCAGGTATCTCAATCGGTCGCGCCGTAACCATCGACCCATAAGGGCTTGCCACGTATCGTCATTTCAATGCCTGCAGAATCTGACGTGCCGCGCCCCATCCCGAGCAAGATCGGTAAGCGCGAGCAGACTATTCGGGAATTCCCCCAAAGAGCATTTTCTGATCTGTCGCCTTCGCAATAAATACTTTCAGCGCTTCCCCAAGCCTCTTAAGGCTGGCCTCTTTTTCGGGAAACGCGGAAGGTAGGAGTCCAGCATTCGGCCAATAACCTGTCCCCTCGGGAAGAGTAGCGTCACCAATAAAAAAGCGTGACAATATACCGCCCGTTCCGCTCTGGCGCCCCTTACCAAGCGCCACGTGGGCCTGACGTTGTGGCCCACAATGACAACTGAGTCGCTCCCTTGAGCCCGAATCTCCGAACCTTGGCAGGGCCAAGTCAAATATCTCCGAACCTCGGCTGGGCCGAGCGACTGAATCTCCGAACCTTGGCAGGGCCAAGTCAGATATCTCTGAACCTCGGCTGGGCCGAGTGACTGAATCTCCGAACCTTGGCAGGGCCAAGTCAGATATCTCCGAACCTCGGCTGGCCCGAGTGACAGGTTCCCTGAACCATGATGGGAAAAAGTACGGATTCCCTGAACTTCGGCCAAAGCCGACCCGCGATAATTCGAGCCCCGGTAAGAGCGAAGCGTGAAAATATCAAAGCTTCGGACCAAGGTAAGAAACGTATTTCGCCGAATGATCCCTGAACCGTCGCTTGCGAACCTCGATTAGTTCGGACGGCGTGGGATCCTCCTCTAAGGACAAGCGGGACGCCTTTGTACCCCATAAACAAAAATGACGGCAAACTCGGCACAAAAAGATAGAGATTGAAAAACAGAACATAACTCTCTTTATTGCCGATCAAGATCAGTTACAAATGCCTCACAGGCGTTACAAGAGCATTGAAATGCATAAAATAAAGGCAAATACAAAACTCGGGCAACTGCTCCAAAGCAGACCTAGGCAATCGCGATGCTCCAGCGTCCGACCGCCGAACTAGATAGGTCGCATCCAGTCAGCTCGAGCTGATAGTAGCCGGTCGACATGGACCAATAGTTGCGACTGGCTTCAGTTGGTAGCGATATCTCGGTGACCCAACCGAGATATCTGGATGGCCATCCCAGACCACCCAACCGAGGGACCCCTCGACGAGCAGGCAGGAGGCCAGCGAACCCTGGCATCGGAACGCTCTCCCAAATCGAGTGTATCGCCGCGCCTCGCCGAGTCTCAGGGACAAAGAGTCGACGGACGACACGCTTTCACCCCCTCCCCATGTGGCAAAAGATTCCCCAGGCGGCTGAGCCCGAGAATCCAAACCAGGGGAGGAGGCGAAATTCACACAACCCATGGGAGACCCGCGTGCACTTCCTGCCATGCGTCTCCGAAGGGGAACCGCAAAGGCCACACTGGAAGAGTTATTGTGCGCTCTCCGTGTGATCTCTGCGCCCTCCTTGTGCGCTCTCCATATGATCTCTGGGACTCATCCCCTAAGGGTGAGCCATTCTTCGGCAGCTCCCCGGTCGCCCCAGCTATCCGGTGGCAAGGATCCTATGAGAGGAAAGCTCGGCCTTCCCACTCGTAACAGCAGAGAAATGAGCATAATGGAAGCTCTGATGGAAAAGACACTTTGGGGATAACCAAGCGTGACCCCTCTTCTCCCCTTTTTTATAGGCCAAAACAAACCGGGAAAGTTACCCAAGCTGTAAGTCCCGAGACCCAAACATCTGGCCCACCCCTCCACGTGGCCCCTCAGTATAGGCGCAACGACCCGTTGCGCGCTGAGCCCACCACCTGAATCGAGACGCGCGATGATTTCCCCTCTGATACCGAATCGCGACCATTAAATGCGAAGGATCGACCACTGGCATTACGGAAACTGGCAGGTTCAGAGTATCGTCCTGAGAAAATAACGTTCTCCAATGGTAGACGGTTGCGTGCACGACACGACAAAGTGACCTGCATGGGAAAAGAGCACCTTCCGGAAAGCTCTGCTACAACTTTATGTTCCCCACTACGCCGTATCATCAATTCTGGTGAAATAAAAACCGAATCACCTACGGGACAGCAGGGCGTTGGCAGAATAGCAGAAAGCGCGAAGGCCTACTTTGCCTGTCGGCCCCAGCCGACCTACTTTGCCTGTCGGCCCCAGCCGACCTACTTTGCTTGTCGGCCCCAGCCGACCTATTTCGCTTGTCGGCCCCCGCCGACCTATTCTGCCTGTCGGCCCCAGCCGACCTATTTCGCTTGTCGGCCCCCGCCGACCTATTCTGCTCGTCGGCCCCAGCCGACCTACTTTTTTTGTCGGCCCCAGCCGACCCATTCTGCTTGTCGGCCCTAGCCGACCTATTCTGTCCGTCGGCCCCAATCGACCTACTTTTCTTGTCGGCCCCAGCCGACCTATCTTCTTCATCGGCCCCAGCCGACCTACTTCGCCATCGGCCCTAGCCAGTGCGTTTCCTTCAATCCCGAAATAAGGATGACCTAAGAGCATCAGCGAGCCATAAGTCGCTCACGATTAAGGCGAGACTAGACGACAACGAGGCCACGCAAGAAAAGCACTTAAGTGGGAACGGAAGATTCTTTTATTAAGAGACACCGAACAGACTCTTGAAAAACGGGATAGAGGAGTGGCCCCTAAGGGTCAGGAACCACATCGGTTCTGGCCGAACTCTCGGTTACATCTACAGAAGTGTGACTAGACTCGCCCTTCTCTAATACTTTTGCCCCTTCAGCGGCAGTTTGCGACCGCCCCCCAGAAACTGCGGCTTCGCTGGAACCCGGGACAGCACCAGGATCAGCGTCGGAAACGTCGACATATTCGTCCTCTTCTTCCCCGTCGGACTCACCATCATCAGGAGTTTCAGCGTCCAGAAAAGAGAGATCCCATCCTGGATGCTCGCTGGATATCTTCTCTTTGCATTCCTGCAGCCCGAGTTGGAAGGCCTCAACGCCGATAGCATCCTGCCTCCCCTTGAGTATGGCGAGCTGCGTGTTGGCCTCAGTAGCCTGTTTCTCAGCCTCGGCGACTTGGGCCCGCAGAATGATATTTTGCTCCTCGAACTTGCCGGCCCGCGTCTCGAATTCTGAGCTCTTGTTGCAGCTGGACACAAGCTCGCCTTGAAGAGCCCGAACCTCCAACTCCAACTTCACCATCTGAAAAAGCCGAAGTAAGTCGGCATCACAAGAAACCAGTAGAAAAAGCTAAAAAGGGGGAGGGGGAACGAGATCGTACCTCCTCCTCTCGTTTAGCCAACCTCCTGGCCGACTCCTCAGCCTCACTCCTGGCTCTTGTTCTGTCGGCCCCGACCAGCTCGACTCTCTCCTGCAGATTGTTGATCCTCAACTGTTTGGCTTCAGCATCCTTCCGGGCTTGGGATAGCTCGTTGTTCACCCGAGCTATCACCCCTTGTTGCCATTTAGCGCCCTCCCTCAAGTGGGCAATTTCGCTATCGCGACGCTTCAGTCGATCCTCCACCTCCTCGAGCATCCTAGTCAAACGCTTCCTCTCATCCGCAGCTTCCTTCCCCAGCCGACCCATACTCTCGCTATGTTCTCTCCGCATCGCCTTCACCTCCGCGGAATGTTTCGACTCGATTCTGGCTAGCTCCAAGCACGCGTTGTCATTCTTCGCCAGGAGTTCCTGCAACTCCTTCACCCTACGCTTCTGCTTGGACACCTCAGCCAGAGCGACCTGGTGTGCCGCCCTTATTCCCTTCAAGCTCCTATCAGTCATATCCATAAGCTCTTCGAACTTCTCAGACACTTTTAGTCGTGATTGGAGCTCGGCATTGTCCCGCTTGGCCTGAATGCTGGCCCCTGTCGCCAAACTCAAGCGCCAGCATATCGCCCGGGAAAGCAAGACGCTCTGCGAGACAAAAGATGAATAAAAACCCACGATGAGGTCAATCGGGAAACATCTACCGCACAAGAGAAATAACTTACCCGCGAGGCATAGGCCCGAGTCATCCTCATCAGGGTTGTATTGTCGATGTCGGGAAGGAGATGGACACTTTCGGCCACACCTTGCTGACCGAACGCAGCATCCACCAACTCCAAATCGGCAAACTTGTCCGATGAAGGATCTGCGCCCGGATACAGGGCCGACCTCATCATGGCAGAAAACGCCTCCTCAACACCAGCATCCGAGCTGCTAGGTTGACCAACCCCGTCTGGGGGACCGGACTGGGCGACCTCTGTCTGAGAGGGGCCTTCAACCTCCTAGCCTCCTCTACCAAGGCCCTGGCTTGGGCTCCTTCAGATAGTTCGGCCAGCCCAAGTGCCAACCTCCCCAAAATCTTTTTCGAGGGAGCCCCGATTGCGAGACTCCCACCTTGCTGCTCTCCCTCCTTCGATGCATCCTTCCCGGTTACCATCACCTGCATCTCCTCCGCAGGCTCCCCCGAAACCTCGGTCTGACCCGCTTCATGACCCATCAAAGGCGATCCGACCTTGCTGCTACCAGACTCCCCTGCAGAAAGACCAAGAGGGGGCTCCCCCTGAACCTCCTCGGCCGCAGCTGTCCCCTCCCCCTTTTCTGCTGGAGCCGATGGTGATCCCACGGGGACAGTAGGCCTCTCAGAAATGACCGCCTCCGCCAGATTCGTCGCTGGTTCCTCTTTCAGGGGGGACGCAGTCGGACGAGCCAATGGAGCCTCGTCCGAGCTGTCTGATATCTCCAACACGAGAGGGTCGGGGCCCATAACCGTTCTCCCCGGGTCCTCCTTCGCCCCCGGCGCTCCTGTAGTGACTGCTCCGGCGTCCGGCGGGCTTCTTGCGGAAGTATGAGCCCTTTTTTCGGGCCGGCCACTATCCGCGCCGCTACCTTCCCCGGGCGTTTTCCTCTCTTCCTTTTGGAGAGGTTCGACAACGCCGACCTTTTGGCTGTCAGAACGGAACACACATACTCAGGTCCAAACACATTAATCGAAAAAAACACACAGCAAGAAAGGGACTCACCTTGCGGGTCCAGAGGGCTGAGCCCGGCTGCGAAGAGGGCCCCCTCCGATAGCAAGTCGTTGGCCGAAAACACCTGTCCATTACGAAGGACGTCCAAGTCCCTCTCCTATGCCGACAAAACCGGATGCGTCTCCGCATCCCTCACAAAATCCCCCCATCTCCGAGGGAAGCCGGAACCGATGTTCCCCTCCGCGATAACGAACCGACTCTTCCACCCCTTGATGGAAGATGGCTTATCCGCAATGACGTTGAAAGATCTCCGGGGTCCGATGTAGGGCCACTCTGATTTTCTCCCAGGAATCAAGTGGTAGCAGGTGCGGAAAAGGGGGAGAGTAGCGACGATTTGAATCTGGTGACACATCGAGATGAATCCGACGATTCTCCGCCAGCTGTTTGGAACCACCATTGACGGGCAGATATTATAGTGGGTCATGATTTCCTTCACCAAGGGGTGGAGAGGAAAACGGAGACCCGCCTTCAAACTATCTTCGTAAACAAAAACCCCAGACTCTAAATCCTGAGTAACTCTATCTCCGGGTTCCGGCGCCCGCAGAACGACATCCAAGGGCATGCCATACCACTGGTGAATCCTCCCCAAATCCTCGGCAACGATTTCTGAGACCACGTCGTCGGGGCTCATCACCATCTCGGTTGAAAGAAATACAAAGCGAAAACGATGAGCGTCGAAGAGGATGAAAGGCCAAAACTCTTCTGAAAGCAAGACGAGAGAACACCGCGAGCATGCGTGCATATATATATATATATGCGGCTGTCGCTTTGCTTCCCCGCCAAGGAAGCCGCCCTGAGGAGGCGGGCCGTCTCATCCGAGGCGTCCGAAATCGCCTCGACAAACGCCCGATCGATCGGGATTCGCGGCGTGGCGTAATCCCAACCGTCGCTCTTGGAAGAGCCTTACCCCCGAAGGCACGATGACCCTGTCGCATTAATTAGGGCATCATTGCATGAGCTGTCTAAGCCAAGACGTCCCATCCGGGACGCGCCACTTGAACTTGTACTCCCTATGCCCGAACCTACGCTTCAAACTACGGAGTGGAGGGCATGTGTTGGGGGTAAAATCGCCATTGCGTCAATATTCGTGCGAGGCGGCTAAGACCGACCTATTCCGTAGCTTGGCCTCTCCGGGATTCCCTAGCTCGGCCTTCCTGGGCTTCCCTAGCTCGGCCTTCCCGGGCTTCCGTAGCTCGGCCTCTCCGGGCTTCCCTAGCTCGGCTTTCCCGGCTTCCGTAGCTCGGCCTTCCCGGGCTTCCGTAGCTCGGCCTCTCCGGGCTTCCCTAGCTCGGCCTCCCGAGCTTTCCTAGCTCGGCCTCCCCGGGCTTCCGTAGCTCGGCCTTCCCGGGCTTCCGTAGCTCGGCCTCTCCGAGCTTCCCTAGCTCGGCCTTCCCGGGCTTCCCTAGCTCGGCCTTCCCGGGCTTCCCTAGCTCGGCATCTCCGGGCTTCCCTAGCTCGGCCTTCCCGGGCTTCCGTAGCTCGGCCTTCCCGGGCTTCCCTAGCTCGGCCTTCCCGGGCTTCCGTAGCTCGGCCTTCCCGGGCTTCCCTAGCTCGGTCTTCCCGGGCTTCCGTAGCTCGGCCTCTCCGGGCTTTCCCTAGCTCGGCCTTCCCGGGCTTCCGTAGCTCGGCCCTTTCGAGCCTACGTAGCTCGGCCTTTCCGGGCTCCCATAACTCAGCTTTTCAGGGTTTCCTTAGCTCGGTCTTCCCCTGAACATTCCGTGGCTCTCTTCCCCCGAGTCTCCACGGCCCGGCTTCACCAAGCGATCCACACCCTAACACCTACCTCCGCGGAACCTGACGCGGGAGAGCCCAGACTTACCCAAACAGCACCCTAGACAAGGAATCATGTCGAGGCGTGGCCTAAAACCTATCATAACCGCCCCAGGTCTACTCAACCAGATCTCGAGACATCAAGGAGCTCTCCCAGCCGTCGATCCCTTAACAAACGGGATATGGATTCTAACGGCCCCATAACGGCCTGATTCTGTCCGCCTCCATATCGTAACAACCCCTGAACCTTCCAGAAGACGCTCAAGATCCAGGTGACAGTCTATAAATATCAGACTCGCGGATTCCCTTAGGTATGCACCTTTTACACGCGCACTCCCACTGCTCTCTCCGGCAGCTCGTCGGTGCTCCTGTCCTCTGGAGCTTCCGATTGGCTGCCCCTGGAGAGGCTTCTCGGAGAGATCCACTTTCTCATTATCTGGTTGATTGCCGATTTCTTCTCCACTGACTTGAGCGTCGGAGGGTCTTCCGCGGAGGGCCACCCCGAGCGCCTCCCGCGTGTGGACTTCTTGTGCAGGTCCGCCCCCCTCTTCCTGGAGATCGACCGCGCCCGAGTCGGAGGACGGATCCCGGCGGCAACACCAACTATCCTTATAGTCGGGGTATTGACGATGTTGACTTGGATGGCCGGAGGCGCCACTTGGCCTGGAACAGTTGGGGTCCCCCTCTGGATAAATTTTGTGAGGTAACCTTGCTGGATGAGCTCCTCGATTGCCCGCTTTAGGTGATGACAATCCTCAGTGTCGTGGCCGTGGTCCCGGTTGAAACAACAGTAGAGGTTCTTATTGCGGGCGATTCCTAGCTTCAGGGGAGCAGGGTGCTGAAGGTATGGTTCCCCCTCGATCTCCATGAGGATGTGGGATTTGGGGGCGAGAAGAGGGGTGAGATGCTCCTTAGGGCGAAGCCCTGGTGCCCATTATTCGGTCGTCGTGGAGGCTCGGGCTTCTTGGGGCGAGGTTCGCTTGGCTCCGTGCGGACCTACCTCTTGTTGGACCTCCTGTCGACCTCTCTCCAGGTAGAATCGACTTCATTGGCACGTATGTACTTCTGCGCACGACCCAGGAGCTCGGCGTAGGAACTGTGAGGTTTCTTGTCGAGGGGGTAGGTCAAGCGAGAGGGGCGGAGCCCTCGCTTCAGGGCCAAGGTGGCCATAGAGTCATCGAGGTGGTAGACCTTGAGGGCGGCTGCCTTGAAACGAGCCACGAAGTCTTTGAGTGACTCTCCGTCCTTCTGCCGGACGGAGAATAAACTATCGGCCACCTAGGGAATCTTTTAGCATGCATCAAAATGTGCCAGAAAGGCTCTCTCTAGTTGTCGAAAGGAGTCGATGCTGCGCAGTGGTAAACAAGAATACTAGTCGCGCACAGCCTTTCGAGGGGTGGCCGGGAAAGCGATGCAGAGAAGGGCGTTAGTCGTCCCTTGGACTTGCATGAGAACTTTGTAGCTCTCTAGGTGGTCCGGTGGATCGGTAGTGTCGTCGTAAGGATCCAACTGGGAGAGGTGGAATCGGAGAGGGACTGACTCTATAATGTGGCGGGTCAAAGGGGGCAGCTGTCGTAGTCCACCTCCGATTGATTGGTGATTCTGCAATTGAGCTTTTCCCGTCGCTGGTTATATTCATCAAGCTGTCGCTTTGTCTGGCGGCAGATTTGACTATCAAGGGACCTCTACCCTGAGGACTCAGAGAATGAATAGGGAGAGGGGTAGCGCTGGTGACGATGTCCTCACTCGGGCTTCTTCCCATGCCGCCACCTAGGAGAGGGACTGTCAGAATGGCGGGCTGGAGATCGTAGCCTTTTGGGGCCCTCCTGGCGATGAGATCTTGGTGAAGCGCAGCGGTGGGTCTTCGGAGTCTCCTGTGGGTGGATTGCTGTCTAGCCTGGGCATCCGCTGCATGGGGCGGAGAAGGCCGAGGCTGCTGTTGCGTGGCTACAGAGTGTTGCTCCTGCAGCTTGTGGATCGTAGCCAACAATGCCTGGACTTGTTGGGTGAGGGTGGTGAGCTGGTTGGGTTGAGTAGCCAAGGGCGGTGATGAGGGCGGAGCAGGGAGGTTAGCCTCCTGCTGCTCGGTTTGTTGAGGATACCCCCCAGCATTACTGGTGGAAGCTTCCTGAGCATGTGTTACCACCATCGCTTTCTTGGAGGGGTGGAGATCTGCAACTAGCCGTCGTAGATCTTTTCTCACTTCTCCCGTGCCTTGTTCCCCTTTCTTGCGCGCCAACCTGTTGTTGCCAAATCACATTCCTCGAACGTCTGTGAGCATCCGATCGCCTTCTTCGGCGAGCCTAGGGTCTTCCGTAAGCTTCTCTCGTTCGGGAGCTGCAAAAAGTCCCGGGGACCGGAGATTCCGGCGGGAACCCTCCAACGCTCAAGTAAATGATCTGGAAAAACAGTAATGAATGTTAAAAGGAAGTTTATGAAAGTTTGGAGTCCCCCTTCTCATTATGAGCAAAGGTTCTTATATCTAGTCGGGGGTTCCTCTTATCCTTTTTGAGCCGTTGTTGATCCCAAGATGTCACTGTCTGGTATGGGATAAGCGGTGAGACCAGCAGCAACAGGGCGTGTCCGCCTCGTGGCCTGTCAGGACTGGCGGGCCACCTCTTTGTCTGATATGGGCAGCTACAGGCGGTTATAGGGGGCTGCAGCTGGTTGGTGGGCCAAGTCTTGCCAGATGCGGCGCTACAGACGATTGGTAGGCCAAGTCTTGTCGGGCATGGGACCGCAGTCAGTAGGTGGGCCACGTGGTGGCTGTAGGCGGCCACGTGGTGGCTGCAGGCAGTTGGTGGGCCATGTGGTGACCGCTGATGCTGGTATCGGTGCCAAGGTCAACGCTGGCATTGGTGCCGAGGCTAACGCTAGTGTCGACGCTGTATCTGAAGGTGACATGTCGACACCAGGCGAATGGTTATTATTATTTCCTTTCAGCTCTGTCAATCAACTATGTCCATTAATCTTAACGCCAGCTACATCAGTATTGATATATATTTTGCTTATTATTTGTGTTGGTGGCAATCATTTTGACAGTCATTTCTTTTGTTTAATAATGATGCAGATATGTCGGTTGTCCTTTTGATATTAGGATTACACTCTGAATTCAAAAATTAAATTTTGCATTAATTCTGAAGATTCATTCATTTGATCACAAGTTTCAGAATTTCAAAGCATATCTATATCCTAAGAAACTCTCTTTCTGAAGGAATATCTTGGCATCCATTGCTTAGGAGTTTGGATTATTTGCAGGTGTTTTCTGGGCATTTAGCTATTGGCGTACCTTCTGGAGCTCCCGAGCTTTGCTGTCAGTGGAAGATATTTTTGGGTTTTGAAGGGCCCTTTTGTGAAATTTTTAGAACATTCGTCACGAACAATACGTCTATTTGTCATGGAATGGTGTGCACATTTCCGGTGGCAGCAGTTATTTATGTTCTATAGAATGCATTCTTTCTTCTCACATTCTTTGCGCCAGTATCCATCAGTGACATATCTTCCCGTCATAGAGAACATTTTGGTTTGGCATCTGGCGAGAACCTTCGATTGCCTAAAATTCAATGAAATAAAATTTGGCATTATTACTGTGTAGGTTTTGTTTCAGGGCTGGATGTATTGATTCGACGTGCTCTGGTATCTGGTGACGTAGCCAAATTTTGCTTTTGAGGACTCTTCACTCTTTTCAGCCGAACCACGTTGCAGCAGGCAATATTTTCATCGTGGCACTGCATTCGTGACTCTTGAAATTTGTCTGATAATTTTATGCCTGCTTTTGACTGGCTGGTTCGTTGGTGGTACCATAAATAATAGCAAACCTAAAGATTTATAGGTATAAGGGTATATTTTATGGTGGGGTTGAATGGTTGGAATTGAAGTTTTCTAGAAATTTTAGCTAAAAGCCTTTCTCGCAGAAACTTTAGAGCTGGCCAAGAAACCATAACCCATCTCCAGAAAGAAGAGGAGAGAGGAGCAAGCAGGCAGTAGGAATACAGAAGTAACACAAACACTGCATTTCGGTGCTACCAAGATGGCCAACGTAGTAAAAGCTTTCCGATTCATTTGTGCTGAATATGAAATTTGTTGGATTGATCTCTCTCTCTCTCTCTCTCTGACTTGAATGGTCCTGTAGCTTCTCTGTGCTGCTTCATCAATAAAAAAACAGTACTGTAATCTGCTGCTATGATTCTTAATCACCCCTCGTACGTATTCCAAGATGATTTCATTTAAAAAAAATCAAAAATATCCAGTTGACTGCAAGGGATTTGCAGACCACCTCCTTAAAATAGAAAAAAAAAAAAAAAAAAACAACCTGGTTGCCTGTATTTGGAGCACACACCATGGGAGACGATCTAAAGAATGGGATCCTTTACCGTAGCGCATCTCTCTTTTCTTTTCGATACAGTACGTGCCACTCCAACTGCTCGTTGTTGATTGGCCATTAGAAATATAGGAAAAAATGGACGAATTCCTAATCAACTATGAAAAACCATATCGATTACTAGATTAAACAGTAACGTTTCCATTTAACAAAGTAAGCCATCCAATTCTCCAACCTAATTTATGTTTCGAAGAAACCCTAGTATATATAAGAGAAGAAGGGAAGAACATAAAAAAGCAAAGGCTCCAGTACTACGTACACCTAATGACACAAACAAGAAGAGAGAGAAGCTCACGTAAACTCCATGTATATATATATATTATATCGATCTTCCACTAGTAATTTCTCAGTAAGAAGGCCAGTAGACCTGATCGAACTCGACGCAGGGGTCCATTTGCTGGTGGAAACTGCCCCCGGTCGCGGCAGAACTCACCACCACGTCCCCGTTAATATTAAATCCACCTTCCGGCGCCATGACGCAGCTGTTGTTGAGCAGCACCGACGAGGGCGGCTGGACGAGGGGCTGGACGGGCGGGGCCCCGAGGTTGAGGTTGAGCCCGGAGAGAGTGAAGGCCGGGAAGTTGAGGAGGTGAGGTTGGATGGGGAGGCTGAAGCCCGGGGTGCCCCTGGCGAACCTGGACAGCTCGGCGAGCTCGGCGTTGGCCGCCAGGTAGCTCCGGCCATGCGCCACCAAGTCGGCCTGGTGATAGGGGTTGACGCGGGGTTGGCTCGACGGATACTTCTTCCCGCCGGAGCTCTTCCCGAACACACGGCAGACCACCCATTCATCCTGTACTCGATCGTCACGTTCCAAAAATATCATACATACATACATACATACATATATATGGTCAGTTTAATCTTCTGCTGAGCCACATACTATCATCATCATCATCGACATCAAGTTTAATTTATTTGGAACTCATTATATAATAGCATGAAGAAAGCTAGCCATCATTGGTTTTAGATAGAATTATTTGCAAACGCAGTGAAATATTCGAGAAAAAATATAGACATAACGCCCCTCTAAATGTAGTGAGTGTTATATTGATAACAAAGTGATACTATTTGGACATGGAATATCGGGTCCTATGACAGGAAATGATGGGCAAAGTAAAGTAATAATGTTATTAGACAACCGCTATTCATCGAATGTAATAAAGTAGCAATATTTATTTAATATAAGAGATGAGGTTGATCAAACGATCGATTACAAATGGTTGTTATATATATATACACATACTATTGTTATTGTTGTACAGCATCATAAGGATGGAGGTATTTATAAGGACCATCAACTAGTTTGGCCATTATAGATATCACAACGTTTGCAAGGTGCGTCAAAGAAGAAGAAGAAGCAAAAAAATAAAGTGATTACCTAAAGATGAGATATATTATTCCACTTGGTGCAGAATTATTAATTAGTAGATCGATTTGAACTTTTTTTCTTTTTTTTCATTATTTTCTTGTTATGAGTTTCAAAAGTTCCTTCATTAATGAAAGTGAGTTACCTTGTTGGCTTTGCTGGAGGATTTGGATTGGAGGCGGTACTCATGCATGACCCAGTTGGTCTTCTCCCCTCTTGGAGCTCTACCCTTGTAGAAGACCAGCGTCTTTTTCATCCCGATGAGCTCCGAGGTCTGACTGTTAAAGATCTCCTTGTCTTTCCCGGTGGTCTTCCAGTAGCCGGCGTTCGTCGCCCTGTTGGTCCGGACTCCGGTCGGGTACTTGCGATCTCGTAGGCTGAAGAAATACCATTCCTTCTCTCCCATCTTGGCTTTTTCTAATAACAAAGTTCCAGTGCTTTATTATTGTGAGCACAAGTAGGCATGAGATTTTTCTTTGGGTAAAAAGATGAGATAATTACGTGACAGAAAAAAAAAAAAAAACTTGCATGGTTGGAGAGACAGAAGCATGCGTGTTCTCTTGAAACACTCATAGCTTGTGATATTGTTATTTACTGGTCACCAACTTCATAGAAGATGGGAAACCTTTCTTTGATAAAACGTAGAACAAAACAAAACATCGGGAAACCTTTCTTTGATAAAAAGTAGAACAAAACAAAACATCCAGAAATCTCACTGTAATACCTTAAAACAAAACAAAATTTCAACATCTCTCTCTACACAGATTTGAGAAAAGAAAAGAGGAGGAAGAAAAAACCCTAAGATGGTTTAAGATTCTGGCCTCATATTCAGTTAGATCAGAAAGTAAAAAAGTGACTCATCTTTTGCTTTGCATCAAATTAGCTATTAAATTCTTCCAAGATATAAAAGGACAAGAAGACGTACAGAAGCTATAAAAGGACAACAAGAGGTTTAGAAATGAATTGAAAATAGATATATATATGAAGCAGAAGCAAATTGGTGTTTAAATTATAAAAATACAAATAAAAATTATTTGCACATAGAATCAAACTAATTATAAACAATCCCGTTAGTTTTCTACGAGGGGAATGAAATGTTTAATTTACTACCTGGACAAACATTATTTACTTTAGCTAACCCTATTATTTCTTCTAAAGGTGTAATCAAGAGTGGATCTACATGCATTTCAGGGTGGGCAGTTGCCTCCTTAAGATTTTGGAAAATTCTTCGTAAGGTTTTATCGTAAACTTCTTATGGAAATTATCCTTCTCAAATAAATTAAAATTTTGGAAGGCAATTGTTAAAAAAAAAAAAAAAAAACCAAAGGCCTTGGCTCTCCCCCTGGATATATAATAATACTCAGAATTTATCAGGACTTGTATGAAACAAATCATGCTATCAAAATATTGTCAAATTAAGGATGCAAGCTGTACCCGATAATTATACATCTAGGCACTGCTCTTTGGGAAAAGAAAAATAAAATCATCATAACATCGATGCATCAATGAAAATATATCACCAAAAAAGAGAGAGAGGGGAGAAGGAGTGCTTGGTGCAAGCTAAGGCTATGAAGCTAAGGCATGCATTAGTTGAGAATTCTACCTGGGAGATCCCATGGCTCACACTTGTTGAGGTCGACCTCAGCGATTGCTCTTGCACTAAAATTGGTCTCAGATATCTTCTGGGTCAGATAGTAACTGATAAGCTCTTCATCTGTGGGGTGAAACCTGAATCCGGGAGGCAGCTGCTCCTCCTTGGCCCCTCCTTCCATGTCTCTTCCTCTTGTTGGTCAGAAAACCTCAACCCTAGCTAACACAAAATCATCAAGTACTCGACGTACAAAAAATCATATGCTACTCAAAACTTTAGATCTCATATGAACAAGCTCAAACTATGAGGGGAAAAAGAAAACCTGAACTCTTGAATTGGTTGGGGATAGGGTCCCTTACTTTTGACCTACTTGAGGACTACCTTTGAGTGCAGATAGAGAATTAGGATTTGGAAGATAAACCAATATCAAAACCAACGTCTAATATCAGAAGCTATTGTTGTAATTTGCTTGTCTGCGAACAAAGGGAAGGAAGAAAAGAAGGGAAAGGTGCTAACTATGGTGCCTAATGAATAATAATAGGGGGGACGGGATTACAGGTCAGGAGAAACACACGGCAACTCCTTTGGGCTTCTCTGTCTCTTGATTATTATTCAATGAAGCCACAAGTCTTTCTTCTCACCATGACAAGAAGTTTGAGATTTAAGCTCTTGGCGTGGAGAGAGTGTTGTTGAAGCTTTTACCAACTAAGGGCCTTCACTGACAAGATGGTGAATGGATTAAATCCTTCAATTAATATGCCATTAAAACAATGTAAGGGCTTGTTGACCAGTTGTCCCCTGTTGCCACTGCAATTTTACTATTTTACCCGCGCCTCATGAATGGTAATTATACTTGTGATCACCAGTATCTTTCATTACCATCAATAGTTCAAAATAATGATTTTTATAAAATTTATTTCATGGATGCTTTCTTTAATGCTTCTGCATTGCGCGGACACCAAACTTATATTTTTCTTCTAGTACTTCGAGAAGTAAAACAGTTGCAGAATTTTGTGATAGGATAGAACATAGGTATCTATAAAAATTTTCAATCATTCCGGGTTATAATAGACCACAAGATGAGTCATTCCTGGAAAATTGAATGTTTAAAATTATTTTCACAGTTTTTGTGAACTAAATGTGAACAATAAACATATAATTGAAAACTATGATTAACTGGCAAAGTCTCTGCGGCACATTATTCTTAGTTGACTGTCTATTTGCACTATAACATTGTAGAAACTATTAAGAAATTGATGCAGATGATCATTATTTTCTTATATATACTTATTTTCTAAAATATTATATATAAAATTTTTTAATTTCATTTTTCTGAACTTCTCTTATCATGATATATCTCTCTCAACTTTGAATATCATGTATCATCCTAATGTTTGCCTAAATATTCAATTTTATCCAACCTTTGCTAAATTAGCATCAATATTCTATTTTATTAACTTTTATGCATGCAGCTGTTTTGTTTTAGTAGCATCTCTTTAAAGGAGAGTTATTGTAGTTAATCCATACAATTCTAACCTTAGCGAAAACATCGAAAGCATGCTATCATAAGCTTATGTATATTATTCAAAAGAAAAAAAAAAAAGAAAGATAAATTCATTTCTTTCGTGTCAAATTAAAAACAAAGCTTTAAATAATACTTGGGGATAAAATTGACATAGAAACGAGCCTGGAGATGGGACAAAATTAAGGAGGAGAAATAGCATGCAGACCGAGTCACGTCATCGCAACAAGCTCCTTAGATTTGATCTCTGACCAAACGCCCGGAAGGTCAGCAATAGGCGGGCGGGTCCCACTCTCGCAGCCAATCGGGCCCTTCCACATCACCCGCTGGGCCCACCTGACGTCCCAACCCGCCCTTTTGACCCGGGAGCAGTCGGTCAGGCGAGCCGGGTCCGGGTCTCCTCACGAGCAAACCGCTGGCCATTAAATAATAATAATAATATATATAAAACACATAAATTAAAGAGAAACAATATTATAACTACTGTTATCTATGGGGATTCTCTACGTGCTTAAAACTAGGGTTTTGTGGGGTACGCCACTGCTGTTCCCGTTGGATTCTCTACGTGCTCAAAATGGTTTTGTGGGGTACGCTTAGGTATTCTTTTCATTAATGCTTCCTGCCTTTCAAAGCTTTGTCTATTTTGAAGTCCTTTTGTGTTTGTACTTTAGATTCAGGAATACTTAGAATTGACTAGTATTTTTGTAGGGGTGTTGGAAGACACTGATAGTTGGATTCTATTGCATTTAAACTCACAAAATTGTAAGAGATCACTTAAGAAAGAGCAAGTACAGTTCTCAATGTTTACATGTCTTTCTTTTTTTTTTCGATAATTAACTTCTTTTTTTTGTCCTTTTGGGCGGGGAGTAGGAAACATGGTCTCTCTAATATATAGTGGAGAAAAAGCGATTAGAGTTCTCATGATTCACAAGTCAATTCTTTTTTTTTTTTTTTGGATTCTTACGTTTTTTTTTTTTTTGCCCTTTTATTTAGGTGTGGGGGGTGGGGAGTAGGAAACATGGTCTCCCCATATATAGTTGGATTCTATTCCGTTTTAGCTCACAAAATTATATGAGATCTCTTAAGAAAGAGCAAGTAGAGTTCTCATTACAAGTCTTTTTTTTTTTTTTTTTGGTCCTTCTGAGCAGGGAGTAGGAAACATGGTCTTTCTCTATATAGTTGGATTCTATTGTGTTTTGGCTCACAAAGTTATAAGAGATCTCTTAGGAAAGAGCGAGTAGAGTTCTCATTATTCACAGTCATTCTTTTTTTTGGATTCCTATGTTTTTTTTTTTTTGAGCAGGAAACACGGTCTCTCTCTCTCTCTCTATAGAATACTACATCGACCTTTAATTTATCGGAGAGGGGACACTAGGGTTTCTATTATTTTGGATCTGATGTGGTTCAGACAATATCTATGGCTGCATTTGGATGTTAAAAAGTTATTACAGGAATAGGGATACGAATTCATAAGAATAGCTTTTTCCTTTTGTTATTCCAGATTTTTTTGGACAAAATCTGATTTCATGTTATTCTAGTGCAATTAATGCAGTGTTATTCCAAATGATGTTTGGATGACATGGGAATAAACATGTATTCAATAGGAATAGATGAAGAATTTTTCTGAAATTCCAAAGATACCCCTTCAATAAAAATGGTTTATCAATTTTTATTTTTTAAAATGACTTGAATAAATTATTATTTATTAATAAATAAGGTAATAAATAATTACTATTCATAAAATAATAAAGAACATACTTAATAATTTTTTTATATAATAAAAAAAATAACATACTAATTTATTATTTTTAATTAATAAATTTATTTAATTTTAAATTATATTATAAATAAATTTATTTTATTTATTTATATAATACATAATAATAAATTTATTTAATTTAATTTCATCGGTGCCCTGGAATAGCTGCAGTGGGAATAGGAGTTATTCCATGGGGTACCATGAAATAAGAATAGGAATAAAGAGGATTGACTGGAATAGCCAGTCTCATGGGGCCCCACTCTCCTTTTTCAGGGTGTTTGGGGGAAAAAGCTGGAATAAGGCCCTATTCAGGCCTTATTCCAGCATCCAAACGCTGCCT
>UESW01004407.1:0-27812 GCA_900491605.1 Calamus simplicifolius
ACGATATCCAGTTGCCTCCACGTACGCTACTCAGCTGCAATGCTGCGGTGTTGGCCATGGAGCGATCCATTGACTCATACACAATAACAGTAGTATTTGCCTTCAACGTTTGTAATGAGAGCTGGAGGTTGATTATTACCTGGAAAAGTTAGAGACAAGAACGGGTGAAATTCCACGGAAGAGGTACGTGAGAGTGGAGGGGCTTTAGAAAATTAATTCCACCCGTTACATGTGGAACGTGAGGAGGTTTCCAGAAAAGGCTCACGGCAAGAGGAGCTGGTGATAGGAATTTTTGGGCTGTTTGGGCGTCCAATCTTTGGGCCATGTTAGGCCGTTTCTGGAGCCTTTTGGGAGGGTGTTGGGCCCTATAATGGGCCGAGATTGGCAAAATAATTATATGGCCCGAATCAGGATTGATTCTAGTTTCTGGGGATAATTTTGTTTCCCTATTTGGGTGTATACATTGAGAGATAATCGAACCCAAAGTTGGCCCATGAAGTGGTTTGGGTAGAGTTAAGAATTATTTTATAATTCAGATTTAGAAATTTAATAATGAAAATGATACTGTAGGTTCCTAGGTATCCAATTAGCTGAGTTATTAATTGGAATTTGCGTACTGAGGTAAGTAAGTCAAGTATTATAATTTTATAATTATTTAATTTATGAACTATGAACTTAAGTTAAATATAATTATGTTAATTTGGCAAAATCATGTTATTACTATGATAATATGTAATTATGATAATGACAGTAAAACTTTATGTGTCGCCACGGTTCTCACATGACATATTATCACATGACAGATTCCCATATGACAGGTTCTCATATGATAGATTATCACATCACAGATTATCACATGACAGATTCCCACATGACAGATTCTCATATGACAGATATCATATTATCATATGACAGATGACAGAATACTGGTACCAGGACCCTTCCTCTTAGGGGATATTTAAGAGTGATACACAAGATGTGTGTTGTAGGGCCGTGGGACACCAAGAAACAAAATGATAGTATAAAACAATGTTTTGTTTACATTGCATATTCTAATTATTATTTAATTAAGTTTTTAAATTATTTTGATCTGATGACATGAATGTGCTGATAGCATGATAAATGTATTTGAAATTGAAAGTTTTTATAAAAATGTTATTTGAGAATATCTTGATATGATATGATAAGATATGATGATTTGAAACTGTATTAAGCTTACTTATTGAGTGTGAGCTCATATAATTCTCACATGTTTTTCAGAGCCACAGGAGTGAAGAAGGATATTTAGGGTAGATGGAGCTCTATTAAATAAATTATGATCCATTATATCGATGTAGCCCAGTATTGCTTGTGTGTAGGGCTGGTAGCCCAAATCTGATAATTATGGTTTGTAATAATCATGAATTTGGATTTTTGCCTTATATTGATTTATGTGTCGAAATTCGAGATGCCTTGCGTGCTCGGCATGCGGCGGGTTGTCATCCTAGCTCAAATTTTTGGATCTGGGGTGTGACAGCTTTAGTGGTATCAGAGCCTAGGTTTGACCTTAGGGACAAACATATGATGACACTAGACAAAGTAGTAGAATGACACTGGAAGGATAATAACTCTAAGATGATTTTAAGTAAATGTGTTTTGAGAGCCTAAAATTTAGAAGTCTATAAAGATGTTGACTAGACTTTAGCCCTGGTAGAAATTAATAATACCTGTCATACAAGAAGTCAGTGACATGATGAGGGCTTCTGGTTTAGTGACCCTGGCCAGCCGGGAGACCAAGTGACTCCTGAGGCTCTGGCTACGTGGGCTTGGTTGGGAATAGCCAACAATAGTTTTAGACCCTAGAGAACATGGGTACATGAGACTTTAATTTAATATGCAATACAAGGTAGATGAATGAATGGAATATTATGCAACAGTTGGAAGTTGCAATTGATGACAATGTGACATTTTTATATTTTGATTTAGTAGATGTTGAATTTTGAATTATTAAATCTGAATTTGAATGCGGATATATAGTGGATTTTACTAAGAGGACTTGCATTATTAAAATTGTATCTTCAAGGCTAATTTGTTGGTTATGAAGATGATTGATACTGATATTATTGAAATGGTTGACTACGTAGTGTCGCAATGGATTATTTAGGAAGAATATAAGATCTTAAGTTTGAGGCGATTAAGGTTCATGTAGACCCTGTGAACCATTAGATTGATTTTAGTTATGAATATTCAAATGTTCTGAAGGTAGCAAGTGAAGATTCTTAGCAGTGATAAGAATAAGATAAATTTCATTAATAAAGAATTTCATGAGGATTTGCATCTATAATAGATTCCTGAATCAAGATGATAGAAAACTAATCTATCATGCCTGCTTACCATGCCTCTCTTTGTAGTTCTAGGTAGGTATTTTTACCCAGAATGGATAAATTGTTAATCAGCCATAAGTGGCTTGAATCTTTTCAAGGAAGGGAGGGAGATGATTTTATTTTTGATCAATTATGGAAGATGGCTGAGGATACATCTAATATCACTTTCAAATGAAAGAAAGATTACTATAATTTTCTAAATGTATCTTTTGGGTGGTAAGCGCATCTTCAATCTCATAGACCTTATAAGCATGTATCCCATCTGAGTTAGATTAGTTAGTCACTTTGAGATATTCAAAGGAATTGAATTAGTTAATTATGATAATTATGAAAGATGTCTGAGTTATTACCTTAATGATGTTAGCTTAAAGTATTCAAGAGTGAAACCAATATGTTATGATGATTTAATCAAAAATTAAAAATAAGTGTCAGCATATTTAGAAGTTGCAAAGCACTTGAAGAAAACCATCTTATATCCGGTGCAATGGTAAACTGATTAAATTGAGTCCGAATCCATTAGACTCATTTTTTTTCCAATGGAGGATTTTTGTAAGGCTTGGCGGATAGTCTGAAAGAACCATTTAATTTTTAGAGGAAATGTTGCAAGCCTGGTGATGGATTTAGGAGGTGCTTGAGATAGCATCTTACCCTTAGTAAAATTTCTTCTTATAAAGATTACTGAGCCAATACTAATGGACCCATTTGAGCTTTTTACAATATGAGGTGTAGATCTCCTTCGTGTTGGAATAAAGTTAGAGGGGAAAATTTTTGATACTGAGCTGGTTTAACAACTATAAAAAGGTATCGTTATTTGAAGCAGCTTCATGTAGCTCAGAGTTAATAGGGAAGTTATGTTGATGTCAAAAGAAAGATTTGAAATTGGGTTGAAGATCAATTGAAAGTTTTACCAACCAAGGATTGATGAGATTTGGGATTAGAGGAAAGCTAAGTCCACGTTATATTGGACCTTTTGAGATTGCTTACAGCCTGGCACTGCCTTCGATTTTAGCTGGGGTATGTAATGTTTTTTTTATATCTCTATGTTGAGGAAGTATATTTCCGATCCTAGCCATGTCATAGCATATGAGCCTATACAGTTGAGGAAAGAGTTATAATATGAGGAGTACCCTGTACGTATTGTGGACCGCAAGGATCAGGTTCAGAGACGGCGTACCATTCCCTATGTCAAAGTGCAATGGAGTATCATTCTGAGAGGGGCCACTTGGGAACTTGAGGAGGAAATGAAAGAAGTATCCATAACTTTTGGGTCTTAATATAGTTAATGATGTAGCTACGACAGTTGACATTTGAATAAAGACTTAGTTGATTGTGTGATAAAATTGGAATTCTAATTTTCTCTAATGAAAGTGCATCAATTTCGAGGCCAAAATTTTTATAAGGAGGGAAGAATATAATCCCCGGATTTCGTTAACTACTCACGAGAGTTGATCACGAGATCGGAACGATAGACTCCAGGGATTTGAATTTCAAATCTCCTCGTAACTAATGTTATCCTAAATCCTTTGATTTGAGGAGTCTAGATTTGATTTCAAATCTCCCCGTAACTAACGTTATCCCAAATCCCTTGATTTAAGGAGTCTAGATTTGAATTTCAAATCTCCCCGTAACTAACTTTATCCCAAATCCCTTGATTTGAGGAGTCTGCATCCCTTCCAACCAGCAGTTTTGAAGGGATAAATCAGTCATTATCCTAAAAGAAACTAACACAAGATATGGATAGATTTTGGGGGCGTTACTTAGCCATTATCTAAAATCACCGTTGGACTTTTGGATGAAGATTGATGCATCAATTTCAGCTGCAATTTAATCCCTTCATCAGCCTATTCAAACAGCCATCAAGGGATAAGCTTTGGAAGAGATTGGGCGGGGGTTATTGAGGCGGTGCATGGGATATGGATAAGGATGGGAGAAGCTTTGGATAAGGCGATGGCTGCACCTATAAATTAAAGGACAGAGGTCTGCGGGAAGGGAATGAAATCAATCCAATGCCAACGAAGGATTGAAGGCGTCTTCTAGTCTCCACCTCGGGCGAGTAGAAGGAGAATGAGAAGGTACGATCAGAACCATTGAGGAGTTCCTATAGACGATCGAACGACATCCAGTTGCCTCCACGTACGCTACTCAGCTGCAATGCTGCGGTGTTGGCCAATGGAGTGATCCATTGACTCACACACAATAGTAGTATCTTTGCCTTCAACGTTTGTAACGAGAGCTGAAGGTTGATATTATTACCTAGAAAAGTTAGAGACAAGAAGCGGGTGAAAATTCCATGGAAGAGGTACGTGAGAGTGGAGGGGCTTTAGAAAATTAATTCCACCCGTTACATGTGGGAACGTGAGGAGGTTTCCAGAAAAGGCTTACGGCAAGAGGAGCTGGGTGATAGGAATTTTTGGGCTGTTTGGGCCGTCCAATCTTTGGGCCATGTTAGGCCATTTCTGGAGCCTTTTGGGCAGGGTGTTGGGCCCTATAATGGGCCGAGATTGACAAAATAATTATATGGCCCGAATCAGGATTGATTCTAGTTTCTGGGGATAATTTGTTTCCCTATTTGGGTGTATACATTGAGAGATAATCGAACCCAAAGTTGGACCCATGAAGTGGTTTGGGTAGAGTTAAAGAATATTTTATAATTCAGATTTTAGAAATTTAATAATGAAAAATGATACTGTAGGTTCCCAGGTATCCAATTAGCTGAGTTCTCAATTGGAATTTGCGTACTGAGGTAAGTAAGTCAAGTATTAATTTTTAAATTATTTAATTGTGAACTATGAACTTAAGTTAAATATAATTATGTTTAATTTGGCAAAATCATGTTATTTGTTGGCCCAGATGACAACCCAAGAGGGAGGGGGGTGAATTGGGTTCTTTAAAAATTAGCCTTTTAAATTATTTAGCTTGAGATGAATGAAGGCAAATGCAAAGTAAATATAAATTGCAGTGAATAAAATAGAGATAGAGAAAGAGACAATAGAACACGGCAAACACAAAGATTTTATAGTGGTTCGGTGTATCCAACACCTACGTCCACTCCCAAGATTCACTTGGGTCCACACTATAATCACCCTAGATTACAGCAGAGTTGTTTTACAAGCTCACAACTCGAACTTGTTGTTTTCCCGGGCGCACAACGAACCCAGCTGGTTTTCAAGGGCTCACCAGCACAAAAACCCTAAACCCAAGCTTAACCAAGCTTGAACTGAGGTAAGACTACCTCCTCTAGTTCAATCCCCCAGATTGAACTAGACACAAAGAATAGAAATATGTTTGTTTAGTTACAAGGCTCCTTAATGAGCAGATAAACAAATGTAAGAATAGAGTTTAGATAAGCCTGATTTGCAGTTGGTTGGCTTTGAGCTTTTCTTCTTTTCTTCAACTCCTTTGAGGTGTAGAACCAGGCCTCAGCTTGGATTCTTCACGGAAGATGTGTTGGAGTTGATTTGGGCTTTCCCTCTTTTCTTTGAGTGTTGAAAATCTCTTGAGATACTCTTGAATAGCACTTGGATTTTCTTCAGAAGCTTCCTTGGATTTGAGCTTGAACACAGAAGGAACTTCCTTTGATTTCACACTCTTTCTTTCACTCTATTTTGAATCGGATTTTTTCAACTGAAGCTCTGTTTTTCCGATTTTTCTCTTCTTTTTCTTTGAAATAAATATCTCTCTATCTCTCTTTGATTTGAAAACAGCTTCTCTATTTATAGATTCTGCAAGAATATAGCCGTTAGAGACAAAGAAAAATAGCCGTTAATCAAAAAACTTACCGTTGGAGCTGAGTTGGCATCCGTAAAAATTTCGCCCAGATTTGCTGGAGTCGACTCATGCTTTTCCCGAGTCGGCTCGAGCTCGTGATACTAAAAATAGAAATGTTTAGAAAGTCATGGGGTCGACTCACCAAAAGTAAAGTGTCGACTCCTGAAAGTCGGGGGTCGACTCATGAAAAGTTGGGGTCGACTCGCGAAGTGCTCAGAAAAACACTCTTCTGGTGTCTGAGCGGAGTCGACTCGCACAGTCATGGAGTCGGCTCGACAAAATCGGGGGTCGACTCGTGAAATTACGTGGGTCGACTCGAGACAGATAGACATTTCTGTTCTCTGAGGGAGTCGACTCTGAAACTCAAGAGTCGGCTCCGGAACGTATCAAAAATCAGAAACTTTTCTGATTGACTTAAAATCGTTCCAGATTCATTTTAATTCATTGTTTTGACTTGAATTCAATAAAATTGACATTAAGAATTAATTCAAGAAGTATTCCAAAAACTCATTGATTAATCTATGAATTATAAAATTTCTTTTTGAAAGCTTAAACATTGAGCTTAAAGTTACTTTCAAAATGATTAATGTCAAACTTTAACATTCTCATTGATTGTTCAAAATAAATTCATTGCACATGTAAATAAACTCATTGCATTTTATCATACTCATGGCTTTTAGTAATCATCAAAATCAAAAGGATTGGGGCATATAATTTTTCAATAATCTTCCAACAATCTCCCCCTTTTTGATGATGACAAAAACATTGAGTTTATGCATGATTGATTTGTGAATTTATTTTGATTTCATAAATAGGCTTAGGCTCCCCCTGAATGAGGTAGCTCCCCCTATGAAACTTAATCATTCAATTTATTATCTCATTGATTAATTTGATTTTCTCACATGCATATTCAATCATAAAACTATAAAACTCTCCCCCTTTTTTGTTATCAACAAAAAGGTAGAGAAGCATAAACATTCATTCATTCGTTGATAGAAAGAAATACATTGAGTAATCAAAATTGACATTTCATTTCATCAAAGAGTCTAATACATCAAAATGTTTAATACATTGATATCAAAAAGTAAAACATAACAATAATTTCAATACATAGCAAGGATTGAAATCTAATACATTAGAAATGAGTTCTAACAATCCTAGTCAAATGATCAACTATGTTCTTCATTCCATCTGATTGGATTTTTACATAGTCTTTGAGCCTTTCATCTACAAAAGTGCAAGCAGTCAAAATCTTGTCTTGAAGCTCCGCATTGCATCTAGAGTAGGTTTCGCCATCTCCGCAAATATCTTTAAGTTCTTCAAAAATGTTTTGAGATCTCCACTTAAAGATATTGAAGAGTGCTGAGAGTAGACTCAATTTTAGTGATTCGATCATCCAATGAATATAGAGTCTCCTTTAGGTTCATGAACTTAAATTCAAACTCAGACTTTAATTTTTCTGACTGATCATCAAAAGTCCTTTGAGTTGCTTTAATTGTAGATCTGAGAAGCCAGCAGAAGAGGATGAAGCTTGATCAAATGACTGAGCAGGGTAGGAGCAGGTGCTGAAGTAGGAGGGCTCGGAGGTGCAGGTGAGGATTGTCTAACTGATGGACCTGGTGCATCAACATCCGTAGCTCTCTCTTCTACTAATCCTTTCCTCTCCCATTTCCATTTTTCTTAATAAAACCCATCCGATGAATGGTGGCCAAGCTATAAAAGTCTGTATGTCTCAGATTCCTCATTGGCTCACTGTCAGATATAACAATTCCTTGACTCTGAAAGATCTTGGTGAGAATCATACCATAGGGCAGCTAGATTTCCTTTTTCCTCCACAGTCAGCAATGTACCAAAGAATCATACTGGGAAGGTTATAGGTTTGCCCGTAACAATGGCATCCATCACAAAGATGTCCCTTTCAGATACATAATCAAATCTTCCTATCTTTGGAAAAAGTATCCTACTGCAAATGTTATGAAGCAATCTCAGTTCTAATGAAAGTTGGTTGGCAAAAACCTCTTCAAATCCGACAACATCCCGGTTTAATAATCTAGCAAGAGCAGGACTTCGGTCTTCAGAAGAAAAAGTGGCAGTACCAGATAAGGGTAGATCCAATAGTCTAGACAGAAGCTCTACAGTCACAGAGATCCTATTTCCTCTCACTGTGCTTATGAGACCATGATCTCCTCTAGACAAGTTCTTATAAAACTCTTTACTAGAGAGGGATAAGTAGGGCAATCCAGTGAACATATCTTCTCCCATCCCATCTCTATCAATTGTCTCCCTAATAAAAATCCCTCTGCTTCAAAAAGTTCAAAATCCACCTTTCTACCCGTGGTTATGATTCTATCTGCTAAACGATCTACCTGGGAAGTAGTAGCAGCTGGAGAAGCATTGGGGTTGAAGATGATGAAGTGGAATCCGTGCTTGGAGAAGGCTCACGCACCGGACGCCTCACCGTCTTCCTCACGGCTCTCTTCCTCTTCACACCGGCCGCAGCAAGATTGGAACCTCTAGTTTTGGGTGCCATTGGTCGATTGGAAGGATTAATCAATGATTTTGGGAGTTTGGAAGGTCTGGAGATATTTGGAGAGAGTATTTTGAGAGATTGGAAGTTTGAAATGAACGGCGAGTCGACTCTGCCCTAGATAAATCAACCTGGGACCACTTCGAGTCGGCTCGCGCAAAGCAGGGGTCGACTCCGGACAGTCACAGAAAACCATCCCGACTTGGAGTCGACTCGCGCCGAAAAGGGGTCGACCCGAGAGTTTCAGTCGAAACCAGGAGTCGACTCCGATACGCACCGAGTCGGCTCCGAGACCATTTCAGAGCAAAAACATGAAATTTCTGAAATGTGTCCGGAATTTGATCATGAAAATTGATAAAATAATCATTGAATATGAATGGATCAATTAGATATGAATTCTAGATAAGATTTCCTTAAAGATCAAGGATTTGAAAGAATCTTAGATAAAATTTCCTTAGGGGTTTCAAATTCATTCTAATGGATCACAAATCCCTAACTCTCCTCTAAGATAACAGAATCTTTCTTCACTTAAAGGTTTTGTAAATATGTCTGCTAATTGTTCTTCAGTGTTAACATAATCAAGACATATTTCATTATTTGCTACATGTTCTCTTATAAAATGATATCTAATTTCTATGTGTTTGGTTCTTGAATGTTGAATTGGATTCTTTGTTAGATTAATTGCACTTGTGTTATCACATTTATAGGTGTTTTATCAAGTGTGATACCATAGTCTTCAAGTTGTCGCTTAATCCATAGGATTTGAGCACAGCAACTTCCAGCTGCTACATATTCAGCTTCAGTAGTTGATAATGCAACTGAATTTTGCTTTTTGCTAAACCATGAGATTAAGTTACTTCCTAAGAATTGGCATGCACCACTTGTGCTTTTTCTATCTAACTTACATCCAGCATAATCAGAATCAGTGTATGCAATCAGATTTAATGTGGAGTCTCTAGAATACCATAAACCTACATTTTTTGTTCCACTTACATATCTTAGTATTCTTTTAACAGCAATTAAATGTGATTCTTTAGGTTCTGACTGAAATCTAGCACATAAGCAAACAGCAAACATTATGTCTGGTCTACTTGCAGTTAAGTAAAGTAGGGATCCGATTATACCTCGATAATATTTTGATCAATCTTCTTACCTTCTTCATCTTTGTCCAGCTTGCATGAAGGACTCATTGGTGTTCCGAGGGGTTTAATTGATTCCATACCAAACTTCTTTAGGATTTCTCTTGTGTATTTTGTTTGGTTGATAAAGATTCCCTCTTTGCTTTGTTTGATTTGGAGTCCAAGGAAGAAGTTGAGTTCTCCCATCATGCTCATTTCAAATTCTCCCTGCATTAACTTGGCAAAATCTTGACATAGAATATTGTTAGTAGCACCAAAAATGATGTCATCAACATATATTTGAACTACTAATAAATCTTTACCTTTTCTTTTCAAAAACAAAGTTTTATCAACATTTCCTCTTATAAAATCATTTTCAATTAAGAATTTACTTAATCTATCATACCAAGCTCTAGGTGCTTGTTTCAAACCATATAATGCTTTGTGCAATTTAAAAACGTGATTTGAAAATTCGTGATCTTCAAAACCTGGTGGTTGTTACATATACTTCTTCATTTATAAATCCATTTAAAAATGCACTTTTTACATCCATTTGAAATAAGTTAAAATTCATATGACATGCAAATGCAAGTAATAGTCTAATGGCTTCTAATCTAGCTACTGGTGCAAAGGTTTCATCAAAATCAATGCCTTCTTCTTGATTATATCCTTTTGCAACTAATCTAGCTTTGTTTCTAATTACTATGCCATTTTCATCTAGTTTATTTCTGTATATCCATTTTGATCCTATAACCGAATGATTTTTAGGTCTTTCAACTAAGGTCCATACATTATTTCTTGTAAATTGATTTAATTCTTCTTGCATTGCTAACATCCAATTATTATCTTTTTCAGCTTCTTCAATAGTTTTAGGTTCAATTTGTGATACAAATGCAAGATGATTACTAATGTTTCTCATGGATGATCTAGTTCTTATTCCTTGAGATGGATCACCTATAATCAATTCCTTAGGATGACTATAAGCATATCTCCAATCCCTAGGTAGATCTACATCATTATGATTAGTGTTAGTATCATCATCCTTAGGTGAATCATTATCTTTAGTTCTTGCTCTTGATCTAAAGATACATCAATATTAATTTTTCAAGATCTTTCTCAATTATGTTTGTATCTTCATCATCATCAAATTTTTCAGAACGAGTAGCTAAAGATTCATCAAAAACTACATGAATGGATTCTTCAACAACTAAAGTTTTCTTGTTAAATACTCTATATGCTTTACTAGTTATTGAGTATCCTAAGAATATTCCTTCATCTGATTTAGCATCAAATTTGCCTAAATTGTTTTTACCATTATTGTGAACAAAATTTACACCAAATGCATGAAAATATTTAATGTTGGGTTTTCTATCATGCCATAATTCATAAGGTGTTTTCTTTAAAATAGGTCTTATTAAGGCTCTATTTAAGATGTAACATGCTGTGTTAATAGCTTCCGCCCAAAAGTATTTCGGGAGTTTACTTTCACATAGCATGGTACGGGCCATGTCTTCTAGAGTCCTATTTTTCCTTTCAACTACACCATTTTGTTGTGGGGTCCTAGGTGCAGAAAAATTATGATTAATCCATTTTCATTGCAAAAACTTTCAAATAAGTGATTTTCAAATTCAGTTCCATGATCACTTCTTAGAGACACTATGGTAGTGTTTTTCTCATTTGTTACTTTCTTGAAGAATTTCATGAATATCGAGAAAGTCTCATCTTTGTGAGCTAAAAACATTACCCAAGTGAATCTAGAGTAATCATCTACTATCACTAGACCATATTTCTTTCCTCCTAGACTTGTGGTTCTAGTTGGTCCAAAAAGGTCCATGTGAAGTAGCTCTAATGGCCTAGAAGTTGAAACAATGTTTTTAGATTTGAAAGAACTTCTGTTTGTTTTCCAAACTGACATGCATCACATATTTTGTTATTTTCAAAATCTAATTTAGGTAAACCTTTTACTAAATCCATTTTAATTAGTTTTGAAATAAGTGTGTGCTTGCGTGACCTAATCTTCGATGCCACAACCAACCAGTCTCATTCATATTAGCATTATTTGCAACTAAGCAATGATTATTTGTAGACAATTTGTCTAAATCAATCATATATACATTGCCATTTCTATTTCCAATAAAAACAATGCTATTATCAATGGGATTAGCTACAGTGCATAAAGAAGATTCAAATGAACTTTAAAACCTTTATCACATAATTGACTTATACTAATTAAGTTATGTTTTAAACCATCAACATAAAGTACATTTTCAATAAATGTGGAGGGAGTTATTTGAATGTTACCAAACCCCAAGATTTGGCCTTTGCCATTGTCGCCAAATGTAACAACTCCTCCTTTCTTTTCTTCTAGGGTGATGAATTCTTCTTTGTCACCCGTCATATGTCTTGAGCAGCCACTATCAAGATACCACTTTCTCTTTGATCTCTTGGCCACAAGACATTCCTGCAATAAATCAGACTTTATGTTTAGGTACCCAAGCTTTCTTGGGTCCTTCATGGTTAGTACCAACAAATAATGTTCCTTTCGGAACCCATATTTTCTTTCCTTTAATATTCAGGTTTTTACTTGGTTTTCAGAATTTTACAATCATAAGATTTATGTCCTGTTTGATTACATTTAAAGCAAGTAAAATTACTTTGGCCAGCACTTACAAAAATATTTTTAAGTGATTTTTGTTTTCTTAAAGTGTTATATCCTAATCCGGCTTTGTCAAAAACTGCTTTTTGACTATTTAATAGCATGTCTAATTTAATTGAACTTAATGTAAACTTATCAACTATTTTTATGTTTTTCAACCTCATTCTTTAGTTTATCTTTTCATTTGAGATTGATTCCTTTTTATTCATTAAAATTTCATTTTCAAATTTAAGTTTCTTAATTTCATTGTTAAGATTTTCCTTTTCTTGAATGAAAGTTAAGTTTTCATTTTTCAAAATTTTGTATTTCTTTTTCAAAACTTTGAAATCACTAACAAGTTCATTAAATGCATCAAAAAGTTCATCAAAGGCAAATTCATCGCAAGGGTTGTCGGAACTTACCTCATCGTTGTCGTCCGCCATAAAGCATACGTTTGCGACTTCCTTTTGTTCTTCTTCTTCGGAAGAAGATTCCTCGCTGTCACTCCAAGTCGCCATATAAGCCTTCTTTTTCTTTTTGTAGGCTTTCTTCAATCTTGGACATTCATTTCTAAAGTGCCCCGGTTTATTACATTCATAGCACGTCAAGGGGTCTTTCTCTTTTTCCTTGTCCTTGTCCTTAATCTTATCCTTTTCTCCTTCCCACTTAGCTCCAAATTTTTTCTTGTGGAAGGGTTTCTTTCTCCTCATAAATCTCTTAAATTTCTTGCTAAGAGAGCAGTCTCTTCATCATTATCATCATATCATCACTGCTACTCTCTTCTTCTTTTGCAGCTTTGAGGGCAATAACTTTCTTTTCTTTGAATCCTCCTCAACATGCTGCCTCATAGTCAGCTCATGGGTCATAAGGGATCCTAGAAGCTCCTCTAAGGGTAAAGTGTTGAGGTTCTTAGCTTCTTGGATTGTAGTCATTTTTGCTTCCCATGATCTTGGTAAAGACCTAAGAATTTTTCGAACAAGTTCAGAGTTAGTATATGTCTTATCAAGGCTTTTCAAACCATTTATAATATCAGTGAATCTAGTGTACATGCATGCAATGGTTTCAGATTGTTCCATATTAAATAACTCATATTTGTGAACAATAATATTTATTTTGGATTCTTTCACTTGATTGGTACCCTCATGGGTAACCTCTAATCTATCCCAAATCTCCTTTGCGGAATTACATGTGGAGATTCTATTGAATTCATTAGCATCTAAGGAGCAATATAAAACATTCATGGCCTTAGCATTAAGCTGTGCCATTTTCCTATCATTGTCATTCCAGTCCCTTTCGGGCTTAGGAACAATAGTGCCATCTATTACATGTGTTGGTGTACTAGGTCTATTGATTATAATACCCCATAGCTCATAATCAGAAGCTTGAATGAATATCCTCATTCTAGCTTTCCAATTAGAATAATTTGAGCCATTAAAAAGTGGAGGTCTATTCGTAGAATGATCTTCAGCAAACGAACCAACTTGTGTTGCCATTTGAAACTTTAGCTCTTGATCGTGTGATCAAAATCTAATGAGCACTAGCTCTGATACCAATTGTTGGCCCAGATGACAACCCAAGAGGGGGGGGGGGGTGAATTGGGTTCTTTAAAAATTAGCCTTTTAAATTATTTAGCTTGAGATGAATGAAGGAAAATGCAAAGTAAATATAAATTGCAGTGAATAAAACAGAGATAGAGAAAGAGACAATAGAACACGGCAAACACAAAGAGTTTATAGTGGTTCGGTGTATCCAACACCTACGTCCACTCCCAAGATTCACTTGGGTCCACACTATAATCACCCTAGATTACAGCAGAGTTGTTTTACAAGCTCACAACTTAAACTTGTTATTTTTTCGGGCGCACAACGAACCCAGCTGGTTTTCAAGGGCTTACCAGCACAAAAACCCTAAACCCAAGCTTAACCAAGCTTGAACTAAGGTAAGACTACCTCCTCTAGTTCAATCCCCCAGATTAAACTAGACACAAAGAATGGAAATATTGTTTGTTTAGATACAAGGCTCCTTAATGAGCAGATAAACAAATGTAAGAATAGAGTTTAGATAAGCTGATTTGCAGTTGGTTGGCTTTGAGCTTTTCTTCTTTTCTTCAACTCCTTTGAGGTGTAGAACCAGGCCTCAGCTTGGATTCTTCACGGAAGATGTGTTGGAGTTGATTTGGGCTTTCCCTCTTTTCTTTGAGTGTTGAAAATCTCTTGAGATACTCTTGAATAGCACTTGGATTTTCTTCAGAAGCTTCCTTGGATTTGAGCTTGAACACAGAAGGAACTTCCTTTGATTTCACACTCTTTCTTTCACTCTATTTTAAATCTCGGATTTTTTCAACTGAAGCTCTGTTTTTTCGATTTTTCTCTTCTTTTTCTTTTAAATAAATATCTCTCTATTCATCTCTCTTTGATTTGAAAACAGCTTCTCTATTTATAGATTCTGCAAGAATATAGCCGTTAGAGATAAAGAAAAATAGCCGTTAATCAAAAAACTTACCGTTGGAGCTGAGTTGGCATCCGTAAAAATTTTTCCCAGATTTGCTGGAGTCGACTCATGCTTTTCCCGAGTCGGCTCGAGCTCGTGATACTAAAAATAGAAATGTTTAGAAAGTCATGGGGTCGACTCACCAAAAGTAAAGTGTCGACTCCTGAAAGTCGGGGGTCGACTCATGAAAAGTTGGGGTCGACTCGCGAAGTGCTCAGAAAAACACTCTTCTGGTGTCTGAGCGGAGTCGACTTGCACAGTCATGGAGTCGGCTCGACAAAATCGGGGGTCGACTCATGAAATTACGTGGGTCGACTCGAGACAGATGACATTTCTGTTCTCTAAGGGGAGTCGACTCTGAAACTCAAGAGTCGGCTCCGGAACGTATCAAAATCAGAAACTTTTCTGATTGACTTTAAAATCGTTCCAGATTCATTTTAATTCATATTTTGACTTGAATTAATAAAATTGACATTAAGAATTAATTCAAGAAGTATTTCAAAAACTCATTGATTCATCTATGAATTATAAAATTTCTTTTTGAAAGCTTAAAGTATTGAGCTTGAAGTTACTTTCAAAGTGATTAATGTCAAACTTTAACATTCTCATTGATTGTTCAAAATAAATTCATTGCACATGTAAATAAACTCATTGCATCTTTTATCATACTCATGGCTTTTAGTAATCATCAAAATCAAAAGGATTGGGGCATATAATTTTTCAATAATCTTCCAACATTATTACTATGATAATATGTAATTATGATAATGACAGTAAAACTTTATGTGTCGCCGCGGTTCTCACATGACAGATTATCACATGACAGATTATTACATGATAGATTCCCACATGACAGATTCCCACATGACAGATTCTCACATGACATATTATCACATTATCACATGACAGATGATAGAATACTGGTACTAGGACCCTTCCTCTTAGGGGATATTTAAGAGTGATACACAAGATGTGTGTTGTAGGGCCGTGGGACACATAAAGAAAAATAATGACACTATAAATAATGTTTTGTTTACATTGCATATTCTAGTAATTATTATTTAATTAAGTTTTCAAATTATTTTGATCTGATGACATGAATGTGCTGATAGCATGATAAATGTATTTGAAATTGAAAGTTTTTATAAAAATGTGATTTGAGAATATCTTGATATGATATGATAAGATATGATGATTTGAAACTGTATTAAGCTTACTTATTGTGTGTGAGCTCATATAATTCTCACAATGTTTTTCAGAGCCACAGGAGTGAAGAAGGATATTTAGGGTAGATGGAGCTCTATTAAATAAATTATGATCCATTATATTGATGTAGCCCAGTATTGCTTGTGTGTAGGGCTGGTAGCCTAAATCTGATAATTATAGTTTGTAATAAATCATGGATTTAGATTTTTGCCTTATATTGATTTATGTGTCGAAATTCGAGACGCCTTGCGTGCTCAGCATGCGGCGGGTTGTCACCCTAGCTCAAATTTTTGGGTCTGGGGCGTGACATATCCATATCCCTTTGTGAATTCCTCTTGATAGAAGAGTGTTCTGTATATTGATCATATTTGGTGAGATGTCATATACCTCACCTGCATGTCATACCAGATGTCATTCACAAATAGCTTATTTAAAAGATTGAGAGTTAAATTTGTTTATATTTTCACTAATAATATGAAAAAACTAACCCTAATTGCATTTGATTTTATAATCTAAATACATTTAATTTTACTTTACCTTACCTTCCACCATTGCCAACCTATCAGCTTTGACCCCCCACACCCTAATTCCAATCATCATGATAGAATTCTCATGTTATTTGATGCTAAAATAAGTATTAGCTAGGTGTCCTCTTTTTTCTGCTGGACTTCAGCATCATGTTAGCATAATTCAATGCTTTATGGTAGCAACTTTTAATTATCTTACTGACAAACTAATTAAATATTGTTTGGAGAAAAACATAAGCAAAGAATGACCGGCAGCTGGGTTCATTATCGATCAAGTAGAAAGCATATTCGCATTGTAGGAACCTAGTTTGCATTGGCCTATACTTCGAATGAAGTCAACCACATGGATGCATGACTAACTCATTACGCATGTTAATGCCTCACCTTGTTGTCTGTAGACAATCTATATAGGATTACCAAGCTTATTTGTGTTCTCAAGCTCAGTCTTTACCAGTTAAATCTTTATCAAGACAAAGCTGAACATCTTGTAAGAAAAGGAAAGATCAAGCTTAATAGAAGCTTTTAATTTACAAACTGCTTGTTCATGTGCAACCAAAGGCAATTTAAAATTACATGTAGTAAGTGTAAAATATAAAATATTATACATAATAAGGAAGAAAATATCAAACTTCTCTTGGAAAACCAACATAGTAATTATACCAAACAAGCCTAGTTACTTTGCTTGATAGAGCCTAATATAGCTTCTTGAAAAATTCTTTTTGAATTTCGTCAATGAAACGAAAATAGGCAAACCTCCATTCTTTATGAAAGAATAAAATGCCAAAAAAGGTCCAAAATCCAACAACATATCCAAGTGGAATGCTAAGATAGAACCATATCACTTCATCTCTATTCTCATTTCCAACTAGACCATGTTCAATGCCATCAATTGATGTTGGAGTATTAGTTAGTGTGTCACATGGACATTTTTTGGTCAATGGATATCCACATAATCTATCATTGCCAGCGTAGATGGATGGATTATCAAGTGTTTGGAGCTGCTTGCCTGATGGTATTCTTCCCCACAAGTTGTTGTTTGCTAAGTTCAAGAAATTTAAAAAAGTTATGGAAGCGATGCTTGGGGGAATTATACCTGAAAGTTGATTTATGGATAGGTCGAGATTTTCCAACTCTTTTAGGTTACCAATCGTATCTGGAATGTGTCCGATCAAATGATTCCTTGATAAGTTAAGCAGCACCAACCCTGACAGATTTGTAAGCTCTATAGGAATTTCTTGTGAAAGAGAATTGCTTGAAAGGTCGATGCCTATCATCAACAAAATGTTACGCTTGAACACCAGCTCTCGACCTTCCCAGTACACTACTATGCTCTCTGTGTACCCAAACAAAATATTCTGCAAATCTCTTATTTGATTGCTTGATTTCATGGCAACAAGATTACCAAAACTTCGTGGTATACCTCCAGAGAAGTTATTATAAGAGAGATCTAAGAGTTGTGGCGAAGTAAGATAACCTAGCTGATCATGAATGCTGCCATTGAACATATTTTATCGTAGGCGAAGGATCATTAATGATGAAAAGATTTCCTTCTTCCATATAGGGATTTCTCCAAAGAAACCATTCTCTCCGATATCTAGAATGGTTAAGTTCTTGCAATTTGTCAAGAATGCTGGAAATTCTGCAATGAATGTATTGTTATTCAAGTGAAGAAACTGAAGTGAACATAAGGGCCCCATCATGTTAGGAATCCTTCCAAATAACTTATTGGATGCAAGATTCAAATATCGCAGACCTTTCATATCCCAAAACACTGAGCGATTTCTCCAGAAAAGTGGTTTATAGAGAGGTCTAGTGCTGCCAAATTGATCATTCTACAAATTAATGGGGATATGCTACCATTTAGCAAGTTATCTGAAATAGAGAGAGAATTCATATTGGGCAAGAAAGTTTGATGCATCATGGCCTCTTGCTGATCCATTGGAAGCATGCCCACCAACTGATTTCCAGATAGATCCAAGTACCAGAGGTTCAGAAGATTAAGGAGCTGGTTTGGTATTTCACCACTGAACTGATTTCTCGATAAATCAAGATACCGAAGCTCAGAAAGGCTAGCAAGCAAAGAAGGAATTGAATCTGATATGGAGTTGTTACTCAATTCAAGTGAAACTAAGGAACCCAAACCTGACAATTCTAGCTTTATATTTCCTGTTAGAGTGCTTGAAGATAGATCCCAAAATTGTTGCTCAGTCATATCTCCAAAGGCTACTGGAATTGGGCCCGTTAGGTTGTTGTAGGAGAGATCCATATGACGAAGCTGCTTTAGGCTCGCCATTGTGCGAGGAGTTGGACCTGTAAATGAATTCATTGAGAGATCCAAAAGCATCATGTTCCCCTATTAACATGTTTGAACCAAGAAGGAGATGCTCAAGGTTAACTAAATTGGTTAATGAGTTATGTATAGAACCTTTTAGACTGTCCCTGATAGGTCAACAATGGTCAAGTTGGTGCAGAGGCCCAGCTCAGAAGGGATCGGTCCACCTAATGAATTGTGGCTGAGACATAGTATGCGAAGGCTCGAAATGGACCCAAGTGTCGGTGGTAGGCCCCTATTAACATGTTCCAACCAAGACGGAGATGCTCAAGGTTAACTAAACGGAGATGCTCAAGGTTAACTAAATTTGTTAATGAGTTGAGTATAGAACCTTTTAGACCGTTCCCTGATAGGTTAACAATGGTCAAGTTGGTGCAGAGGCCCAGCTCAGAAGGGATCGGTCCACCTAATGAATTATGGCTGAGACGTAGTATGCGAAGGCTCGAAATGAACCCAAGTGTCGGTGGTAGCCCCCCTATTAACATGTTTCAACCAAGATGGAGATGCTCAAGGTTAACTAAACGGAGATGCTCAAGGTTAACTAAATTTGTTAATGAGTTGAGTATAGAACCTTTTAGACCGTTCCCTGATAGGTCAACAATGGTCAAGTTTGTGCAGAGGCTCATCTCAGAAGGTATGGTAGCATTCAATTCTGCATAAGACAAATAAAGTTTTTCCAACATTCGAAGCTTGCCTAGAGAAGAAGGGATCGGTCCACCTAATGGATTGTCGCTGAGATATAGTGAGCAAAGGCTCGAAATGGACCCAAGTATTGGTGGTATACCCCCGGTTAGCTCGTTCAAGCCAAGAAGAAGGTCTTGAAGCTTGGACAACTTAGCAAGAGATACTGGAATGACTGCTTTAAAGGAATTACCACACCACAAGGGGAAAAAAATATTGTGACGCCCAAATGCGTCGCAATTGCGTCGCTAAACATGCTATTGCGACGCAATAGCAACGCAATGACGGGTCGCTCAGATGTCCGTCGCAATATTCATTTGTCGCAATTGCGTCGCAATATTGCGACTCTCTACGACGCAACAATGCGTCGCAATATTGCGACGCATCCAAATGCGTCGCTAAATTTAAAACTAATTTTTAATATTTAAAATTATTATTAAATATTACGACGCATTCAATTGCATCGCAATATTGCGACGCATTTAGTTGCATCGCAATATTTAATAATAATATTTTTGATATAATAGCGACGCAATTAGAGTCGCTAATGCGTCGCAAATAAAATTTTTTTAAAATATTGCAACGCAAGGTCATTGCATCGCAATATTTATTAAAAATTTTAGATATAATAGAGACGCAATTTGAGTCGCTAATGCGTCGCTATTAAATTTTTTTTAAATTATTGCGACGCCAGGTCATTGCATCGCAATATTTAATAATAATATTTTGAAAATATTAGCGATGCAATTTCAGTCGCTAATGTGTCGCAAATTAAATTTTTAAAAAATATAAAATATTAAAAATTAAAATGGTTAAAATAATTTCATTAAATTGAAATATTGATAGAAACATTCTTCACTCGTATTGATCCAAACAATAATCAATTTCCAAAAATAATTCATATATTAAAATTTTGAAGTTTTCATGTACAACATAAAAAAAAGAAAAAAAAAACATCAAGAATCTGAGCGATCACGTGGAGGCTGGAGACCCTGCGACAAGCGGCTAACCATATCCTGCAAATGATGCATCTGATCTCGCACATCTGCAAGCTCTTGATCCCGGCTTCGCATACGCTGCTCGAACTCGTGCTTGACCTCCTGCCGAACCTCCTAACAATTGTCCTGCCGAACCTCCTCTGCAATGGATCTCCAAATGTCGTCTAAACGCTCGGCAGGAATATCACCAGAAAATCGTGAGCTGGAGGCATGATGGGGAAAATATGCGGAAGCTCTAATGCCCAGACCATAGACCCTGCGGTCTCGTGGCTGGGCACCAACAGCCTCCAAAACACATGCCGACTCTCCTCTGCTGAGAGTTCGACGGGCGTCTCCCCATCAGTGGAGTCGACCTGCGATGCCTGGGAGCGAAGCTCCTCGACTCGTGTCTTTGAATTATAAATCAATAATAAATGAGTTAATAAATTTCTCAAAATAAAATTTTAGAAATTAAACAGATACTACATAAATCTATTTCTTACCGCAACCTTCCGTGATCGCGTGTCGACCCAGGAACCGTCCCTCCTGGTGTGTGTCGCCCTGAATAGACGAAACTCACCAGGATCTCCGCCCTCCTGCTCAGACTATAACAATAAAAAAATTGATATTAATACAAATATTTATAAATAACTAAATTAGTAATTAAAATATTTATGTTTTCTTACCATATGCCGTCTGTGCTCCTGAATCGAAATGGAGCCCGAAGTATGGCGGGAGAGACCCATGCCAGGACCGCCCTTCTCGGATCGGCGGTTCGTGCTGGCTGATGCGGACCTCCTGCGCCAACCATCGGACTGCCAAGCCTGCTGCCACTCGTGCCAAATACCCTCTGGACATGTGCAGGATGCTAACCCAATGACCTCCAATGATAAAGGATGTCGGAGTATCGGCGTCCCGTCAGAGCCTCCCATGCTGCCTAATGGCATCATGGCTGGCAGGGTCCCACGTAAACTTTTTCTGCATTAAAATAAATAGTTAGTTTCAGAATTTATTAAGATTAAGAAAATTTTATATTAGTGATAAATTGTATTTAATTAGTTTACCTGAAACTCAGAAAAATAAAACTCCCTCGTGGCTGGAGATACGTGGTGCCAATCGTAGCCACTGGGATCTGCACGCATCTGAAATACGGCGCTGATGTGGCTGGATACATGATGTTGCTCAATAAATCTGTTAAAAAATGCATGTTTATAAGTAATTGACTTAAAAACATAAACATATATTTTTAATTAGTATACTTACAGCCCATGAGCATCAAGTTGAAGTACGGTGCGGCCGATGGTGGAAGAACTCTCGGAGGTATGTGCCGATCAGTTGGATGGTAATCCCAATGCAGGATCACCGCCGACTGCTGGAGAGATCAAAGGCTATGCGATGTGTGGAGATCCGAACTCTCCATGTCCAAAGCTCATGTGATTTGATGCAGCAGCTACGTCCCTGCTCACTCCGTATGTCGTCGGTAGATCTACCTCTGCCTGTCATACTGAAATACTAAAGATTCATGAAATTAAATTACGATTAATGATTGACTATGTAAAAATTTACCACTTATAAAATAAATTTGAATTAAAGAAAACCTCTATGTTTAATCAGTTTCATTTGTTTCGTGAAATGTTGGTTCAACATCCGATGCCGTATCGGACTGCGATTCAGTTTCATTATCATCGAAGGAAACCGAACATTTGCATCCGCAATTTCTTGGACATCACCATTTGGATCTCTAAGTGATGTTTCAGGAGCCCTTGTGTCGTCCTCAATTGCATGCATTTCCATCTCATCCTCTTGAAATGCAGGGCACTCGGCTGATTGACTTGATGAACTCTCCTCTAATAAGATTGTTGAACGTGGGACGATTTTAGAAACAGCCCACCAATCTTGCTTGTCGTTGCGCAAACTTGGATATCCGCAGTAAAACACTTGCTGAGCTTGGGATGCAAGGATGAACGGGTCATATTCTGCAATCTTCGTCGATGGTTCACTTCAACCAAATTGTAGTCGTTATGAATCCTTTTGCCCACAGGAACTGTCAGATCGAACCAATCGCAACGAAACAATATGGTTCGTTTCATAGGCCAACCGGGATATTCAACTTCAACCACCTCTACTAACTTTCCGTAATAATCCTGCATATTTGCTCCAACACTTTCTCCTTAACACACATGCCCCAGTTCTGCGTGCCTCTTGAAGCTGCTAATCGTTCAATCTGAAATTTGTACCCATTAACAAAATAGCCAGTAGAGGTTGTTACGATCTTCAATAGCCATTGCGATAGACATTTAATGAAAATATTATCGGTTGGGGACCATGGACCGTTTACCTATAAATTAATAAGCTATTCACAACCAATTCAAAAATTAAAGCCATTACTGAAATTGATTGAGTGATACTACTCATAATTCATAAAACCAGTAAGCGAACTCCGTTTCTAACTTCTATCCAATTGCAACTTGACTGATGTATTCATCTGTCATTGTCTATCACAATACATCCTTATGGGATGATAATGATTAAAATTGATGTTAGCAATTAAATATTATGGTATATTGGAATTTAAATTAGAAGTTCCAATTAAGCATTAAAGTATACACTTACTCAATATATGGATCGACTTCTCTACGTTCATTAGGATATAATAATGTGCTGCATTATACTCCATATCGCTAAGATTTCTTGACTTCTGCCCCCCAAATGAACGGCCGATACATTTAAAATTGATATTCTACCATCATTAGGTTCTCCTTCGTCCACACATACGTCATCGTTACGACCAAGATTTCGGCTCCTCGTGTGGATGTGACCTTCAAAGTAATACGAGGCAAAAGCTGAAACTTTTTCGACCAAGTGTGCATTGCATATAGAACCTTCAACCCTTGCCTTATTACGCACATTATTTTTTAACTTCTTAAGGTACCTATATGTAAAGTTGAGACAAAAAATTAACCAATTTCTTGCAATGAAATAATATTTGAAATGTCAATATGTCTTAATGATGTATATATTTACCTCTCGAAAGGATACATCCAGCGATACTGCATGGGACCAGCTATGCTCGCTTCGTATGGCAAGTAAACCGGTAAATGCTCCATTGAGTCAAAAAAACTGGGAGGAAAATATTCGCTTCAGCTTGCATAAAATAATTAGAATTTCATTCTCAAGCCTTTGCCATGGATGCAGAAGTAATGACTGTGGCAGACAACTCCTTGAAGAACAAGCTGAGCTCTGTCAATGCCTTCCAGACATGTTGCGGAAGCAACTCACGAAAAACTATAGACAATAACCATTGCATGAAAATATGACAGTCATGACTCTTCATGCCGAACAACTTGAGCTTATGCATGTCCACACACCTACCGATATTTGAGGCATAACCATCTGAATTTTAACCCTCTAAGCCAGTTACATAAAACTTCTTGTGAATTTCTGTCAAGAGTGTAACAGGCTTTAGGATAGGTCCCGTCGGTACTCCTCCTCAAATCACCTCTTCTGCAATACTGATTAAGTTCTTCTCTTGATTTTGCAGTGTCTTTTGTTTTTCCTGGGATGTTTAGCACCGTGTTAAATATGTTATCAAAAAAATTTTCTCGATATGCATAACATCCAAGTTGTGCCGGATGAGATTTGTGCTCCAATAAGGCAAATCCCAAAATATACTCCGCTTCTTTCAGTTATGTTCTTTACATATACGGCCATTTATTTTATCTGCATCTGGTTCCCAAGCGTACCTTAACCCCAAATGCTCTATAGTATCAAATATCCGTGCCGGACCTAACCGGTTCGGCAAATTTTGTGACTGCTTTGTTCTTCCGGAAGGCGATCAAGTTACGCCTGTAAGGATGATTTGGGGGCAAGAACTTCCTATGATTATCAAACCATGATTGCTTACCACTCTTCTGCAATGTAAATGCATCCAAATCATACATGCAATGAGGGCATGCCAGACGTCCAGCAGTGCTCCAACCAGACAACATTGCATATGCCGGGAAGTCACTTATTGTCCACATCAAAGCAACTCTCATGATAAAATTCTGTTTCATAGAAATGTCGTAGGCTACGACTCCTGTTTCCCACAACATTTTCAATTCGGCCACCAACGGTTGCAAGAAGACATCAATCTTTTCCTTTGGATTTGATGGTCCTGGAACCAAAACTGTCAAAATATTGCAGTCTCTTTCATGCACTTCCATGGAGGAAGGTTATATACAGTCAGTATCACAGGCCAACATGAATACTGTTGCCCCGCTTGACTGAATGGTTGGAAGCCATCGGTACAAAGACCTAATCTGACATTCCTTATATCTTCAGAGAAATTAGGATGATTGTCATTGAAATGCTTCCAAGCTTTTGAATCTGATGGATGCCACATTTCATCCTCTTTAGATTCATGTTCGGCATGCCATCTCATATCAGCAGCTGTAGCCTCAGATCTGTATAATCTCTGCAGGCATGGAGTCAGCGAAAAGTAATGCAACCTCTTGTAAGGAACACTTTTCCTCCTACTTATACTAGCTCCCCCTTCGCCGTTTTGTACCTCGATTGCCCATAAATCTTACACCATCTCATCTCTGAGTCTTCACCCAATATATCATACAACTGTTCAAGCAAATCGATCTTATTAACCGGGAGCCCAAGCCCATGCAACAACTCTTCGTTGAGTAAAACTGTCTGCTACAACATTATCATTTGGCAAAATTTCTTTGATTAACCCAGCTATAAAATTAAATGCCTTTTCTGATAATCGATGTTCTGCCTTAATATTCAACAACCGAGCAGCCATCGACAACTATGAATGACCCTCACAACCAGGATACAATTCTTGATTTGCAGCATGCAACATATCATAAAATTGTCGTGCATCTGGATTTGGTTCTTCCATAAATGTATTCTGATTGAATTCATTACCCGATGAATTCATCACCATTTCTTCATATGTGTTTAGATTCACAAATGGTTCATCAACAGGAATTGACACTTGTTGGCTTGTAACAACGGCTGCAATTTCCTCTGGTTCACCATGACAGTACCAAACATCGTAATCAGGAACAAACCCCTTTTTACACAGATGCACCTTAACAGTATCGACATCTCTGTAGGCTTTATTCTGACACCTGTGATAGTTGCATGGGCACCTAATCCTGGGCCCATCCATCCATTCAGGTTGGCTACATGCAAATGCGATAAATTCTTCCAATCCATTCAGAAAATCTGGATTAAGCAAGCCATCTTTTATCCTTGCATACATCCACGAGCGAGCCCGCTCATTTTTGACCGACTTATATAATTTCTGGTAAACCATTAAAGAAAACCACATTATAAAACTATATAGCATTACTAAATATAAACTAAATTATTTCTTTTACACAACTTAGGTTAATAATAACCATTTAAATAATTTATAACTAAACCAATTTTTTTAGACAACTAAGGTCCCTACCCTGCAAGGCCTGGCCACGGCTACGATCCTTGGCGTGCTAGCAAGGACCGAGGCACATGTTCATGCCAGGGCTTGAGTTTGGATCGGGCCGCAAGGCGGTCCATTTAATCATGAGACTTCACAAGCATTCAAGTGTCCTAAATTAATTCTACCTTCACTCCATGTCTAAAGGTAAGGCCCTATCCCATTCAGAATATTTTTGTGATATGTTATTGTGCTATTAATTCATCATCGATTGGTTATGTTGAAATTTCGGCAGCATTTCCCCATATGTTCTCCTAAATGTGTGGCATATAAACCACTAGGAGAACATATGAGCAAATACAAACCACAATCTCACCCAACGATGATTAATAGTAGACTAACATATCGCAAAAAATATTTCCAAACTGTCCACCAGATAATTTTGAGAATTTGCAAGATTAAGTCTTACAAATTCTCAAACGGGTCTAAAGGTTATAGTGTTGTGATTAATAATATGGAAGTCCGAAGACAATCGAACTTATGCTTGTTATTCTTAACTTCTTGTCAATTACACATATATAGGAATAGTGTTCTATAAATAGTCACTGACTTCTTAAGATTATTGTGTCGAATACAAATGTTTGTGAAGACTAAAATATAAATCATTGAAACTACTAATTGTTGCTACAAATTAAATAATAATACAACAAGACTTTCTATCTAGCATTACATAATTTAATGCATCATTCAATTTGAAGCAGAATGTAAAAAATCAAACATAACAATTGTAAATAACTACAAATGCATAAATATTATTGCATAAACATTCTACTTAAATTAATTATTGCATAAACTTCTACAAATTAAATAATACAACAAACTTTCTATCTATCATTACAAATATTATTGCATAATCACGCCATAACAATCAGTCTATCCAAAGAGAGCTCCGACTAATGACATAAATTAATTAATATAACTAATCTAATAAAAAATTAGATTAGTGGTCATATTTTTTTAAATATTTGTCATCAAATTATTTTAAAATATTTTTTAATAATAATAAAATAATAGAATCTAAATTTTTAGTTAAAATTTTTCATGAGTGTTAAAAAAAAAATTTTGAAGGGGCCGGGGGGTCGGGAAAACCCCCTAGCTGTTACTTTTTAAAAAAAAAATTAAGTTTGCCCATGTTTTAAATATATATTTATAATTTTTTATATTTATCATCAAATTATTGAAAATAATTTAAAAAATAATAAAATATGATAGAATCTAATTTTTTTAGTTAATTTTTTTTTTGAGTCTTAATTTTTTTTTAAATTGAAGGGGCCGGGGGTGGGGGAAAAGCCCTAGCTGTTACCTTTTATTTTTATTTTTTTTTGTCTGGCCACCGTGGCCAGAGAGACGAACGGGAGGGGGGCGATCCCCTCCTAACTATTTTTTTTTCGGTGGCCTGGCCAGACAGCGGCCGTGGCCAGGAGGACGAACGGGAGGGGGTGGGAACCTCCCCTTTAATATTTTTTTCTGGTGGCCTAGCCACCGTGGCCAGGCGAAGGCCGGCCACGGCAGCAGCCGGGCCGGACGAGGACGAACGGGAGGGTGGGGAAACCCCCCCCCATTATATTTTTTTCGGTGGCCCTGGCCACCGGGCTAGGCAAACCGCCGGCCACGGCAGCGGCGTGGCCAGAAGAAACGCCACGGCCGTGGCTGTGGCCCTAGAAGACGAAGGGGGGTTGGGAAAACCCCCCCAAACTGTCAAAAATTTTTTT
>UESW01004407.1:28447-46301 GCA_900491605.1 Calamus simplicifolius
GACGCAAATATTTGCGTCGCTACTGAGTTGCCAACTTGGCGCCAATGTCCGGCAGGAAAATAATTTTTATTTTCTAGAAAAATGCATCGCAATATTTTTTTTAATTTTTTATTACATTTAAATTTCTTAAAAACATTGCAATACAATAAATGTATCGTAATATTAAAATTATTTTCTCCTGGAAAATAATTTTATTTTTTAGTAAATTTCATCGCAAATGCATCGCAATATTTTTAAAAAATTTATAAAAAATATTTTCTGAAAATAATTGCGATGCATATATTGCATCATAGGTTTTTTATTAAATTTTTTATTATATTATATTTCTAAAAAACATTACAATGCAACAAGTGCGTCGCAATAATAAAAATTATTTTCTCTGGGAAAATTATTTTTATTTTCTAGGAAATTGCGTCGCAAATGCATCGCAATATTTTAATGTATCTATAACTGATAAATTTATATTTTCTGAAAATAATTGCGATGCATATATTGTGTCGCAATTTTTTTTAAAATTTTTTTCTTACATTCATTTTTCTTAAAAACATTGCGACGCAATGAATGCGTCGCAATATTAAAATTTGCTTTCTATGAGAAAATTATTTAAACATTCTAGGAAATTGCGTCGCAAATGCGTCGCAATATTTTTTAAATATTTTTAACTGATAAATTTAAATTTTCTAAAAAATTACGTCGCAAATGCGTTGCAATTTTTTTAAATATTTGTAATTGATAAAATTTATATTTTTTAAAAATAATTGCGACGCAAATAATGTTGCAATGTTTTTTTAAAATTTTTTAATTACATTTATTTTTCTAAAAAAACATTGCGACGCAATGCATGCGTCGCAATATTAAAAATTTGTATTCTCCGTAAAAATTAATTTTTAGGAAAATGTGTCGCTAATGCATAATATTTTTTTAATATTATAACTGATATAAATTATATTTTTTGAAAATAATTGCAACGAATCTGTTGCGTCCGATCGGCAACGATCCGACGGTTGCATCGATCCAAGCCCTGATCCCGATCGGCCACGATCGATCTCGGACCGTGGCGATCGCACCGTGGCCGACAATCCAACAGTTGCGATCGATCCAAGCCCTGATCTCGATCGGCCATGACCGATCCCGGATTGTTGCGATCGGTTCGAGATCGCGGATGATCCGACGGTTGCGATCGATCCACTCCCTGATCTCGATCGGCCACGATCGATCCCGGACCGTTGCGATCGGTCTGATATCGTGACGATCTGACGTTTGCGATCGATCCAAGCCCTAATCTCGATCGGCCATGACCGATCTCGGACCGTGGCGATCAGATCGATCGGCGTTGATCCGACGGTTGCCATCGATCCAAGCCCTGATCGATCTTGGTCGGCGATGAACGATCTCGGACCGTCGCGATCGATCCGATAGGCGACGATCCGACGGTTGCGATCGATCCAAGCCGTGATCCCGATCGGCCACGACCGATCTCGGACCATGGTGATCGATCCGATCGGCGACGATCCGACAGTTGCGATCGATCGAAGCCGTGATCCCGATCGGCCATGACTGATCTCGGACCATGGCAATCGGTCCGATCTGCGACGATCCGACGGTTGAGATCGATCCAAGACTTGATCCCGATCGGCCACGATCTATATTGGACCATGGCGATCGGTCCGATCGCCGACGATCCGACGGTTGCGATCAATCCAAGCCCTAATCCTGATCGTCCACGACCGATCTCGGACTGTGGCGATCGGGCCGATCGGCGTCGATCAGACTGTTGCCATCGACCCAAGCCCTGATCGAGCCTGGTCGGCGATGAACGATCTCGGACCATCGCGATCGATCCGATAGGCGATGAACCGATCCAATCCATGATCCCGATCGGCCACAACCGATCTCAGACTGTTGCAATCCGTCCGAGATCAGCGACGATCTGACAGATACGATCGATCGAAGCCATGATCCCGATCGGCCACGACCGATCTCGGACCATGGCGATCGGTCCGATCGGTGACGATCCGACAGTTGCGATCGATCCAAGCCCTGATCCCGATTGGCCATGACCGATCCTGGACCGTTGCGATCGGTTTGAGATCGCTGACGATCCGACGGTTGCGATCGATCCAAGCCCTAATCCAGATCGGCCACAACCGATCCCGGACCGTTACGATCGGTCCGAGATCATGGACGATCCGATGGTTGCGATCGATCCAATCAGCGATGATCCGACGGTTGCGATCGATCCAAGCCCTGATCGATCCCGGTCGGCGATGAACGATCTCGAAACGTCGCGATCGATCTGATAGGTGACAATCTGACGTCGGTTGCAATTGATCCAAGCCATGATCCCAATCGGCCACGACCGATCCCAGACCGTTGCGATCGGTTCGAGATCGCGGATGATCCGACAGTTGCGATCGATCCAATCCCTAATCCTGATCGGCCACGACCGATCTCGGACAGTGGCGATCGGTCCGATCGCCGATGATCCGATGGTTGCGATCGATCTAAGCCCTGATCCTGATCGGCCACGACCGATCTCGGACCGTGGCGATCGGTCCGATCACCAACGATCCAATGGTTACGATCGATCCAAGCCCTGATCCTGATCGGCCACGACCGATCCCGGACCATTGCGATCGGTTCGAGATCGCGATGATCCGACGGTTGCGATCGATCCAAGCCTTGATCCCGATCATCCACAACCGATCCCGGACCATGGCGATCGATCCAATCGGCGATGATCCGATGGTTGCGATCGATCCAAGCCCTGATCCTGATCGTTCACGACCGATCTCGGACCGTGGCGATCGGATTGATCGGCGTCGATCCGATGGTTGCCATCGATCCAAGCCCTGATCGATCCTGGTCGGCAATGAACGATCTCGGACCGTCGCGATCGATCCGATAGGCAACGATCCGATGGTTGCGATCGATCCAAGCCATGATCCCAATCAGCCATGACCGATCTCGGACCGTTGCAATCCGTCCGAGATCGGCGACGATCCGACGATTACGATCGATCGAAGCTATGATCCCGATCTACCACGATCGATCTTGGACCGTGGCAATCAGTCCGATCAGTGACGATCCGATGGTTGCGATCGATCCAAGCCCTGATCCTGATCGGCCACGATCGATCCCGAACCATGGCGATCGGTCCGATCGCCGATAATCCGACGGTTGCAATCGATCCAAGCCCTGATCCCGATCGGCCATGACCGATCCCTGACCGTTGCGATTGGTCCAAGATCGCGATGATCGACGGTTGCGATCGATCCAATCCCTGATCCCGATCGGCCACGACCGATCTCGGACCGTTGCAATCTGTCCGAGATCACGACAATCTGACAGTTGCGATCGATCCAAGCCCTAATCCCGATCGGCCACGACCGATCTCGGACCGTGGCGATCGGTCCGATCGCCGACGATCCAACGGTTGCGATCAATCCAAGCCCTGATCCCGATCGACCATGATCGATCTCAGACCGATCGCTATTAATTTTTAAAAAATATTACGACGCAAAGGGTTGCGTCACAATTTTTTAATATTATAATTATATTATATAAAAATTCATTTATTTAAATAATTGCAATGCATATATTGCGTTGCTAAATTAAAAATTATTTTTCTAATTTTTTGGTTTATTGCATCGCTAATGCATCGCTATTTAATATAATTAATTTTTTAAAAAACATTGCAACGCACTGTGTCGCATCGCAATTATTTTTCTCATATTTATACTTTATAAAAATTAATTTTATTTAAAATAATTGCAACGCAGTTAGTGCATCACTGAATTAAAAATAATTTTTTTAATTTTTTGGTTTATTGCATCGCTAATGCGTCGCTATTTAACATATTTAATTTTTTTAAAAATATTACGACGCACTGATTTGCGTCGTAATATTTTTTCCTAATATTTATATTTTACAAAAATTAATTTAATTTAAATTATTTGCGATGCAATTGGTGTGTCACTAAATAAAAAATAATTTTTTTAATTTTCTAGTTTATTACGTCGCTAATGCGTCGCTATTTAACATATTTAATTTTTTAAAAAACATTGCGACGAACTAAGTTGCATCGCAATATTTTTTCTAATATTTATATTTTATAAAAATTAATTTTATTTAAATTATTTGCGATGCAATTGGTGCATCGCTAAATTAAAAATAATTTTTCTAATTTTTGATTTATTGCGTCGCTAATGCGTCGCTATTTAACATATTTAGTTTTTTAAAAACATTGCGACGCACTTAGTTGCGTCGCAATATTTTTTTCCCATATTTATATTTTATAAAAAATTAATTTAAAAATATTGTGATGCATTATTTATGTCGCTAAATAAAAAAATATTTTTTTTTATTTTCTGTTTTATTGAGTCGCTAATGCGTCGCTAATTGCATCGCAATGTTTTATTGTCATGGAGGCATCGCAAAGTGGTCGCAATTTAGTGACGCAATGATGCGTCGTTAAATTTGCGTCACTATTTCAGTATTTTCTTGTAGTGCCAGTAAGATCGAGATGCTCAAGGTTAACTAAATTGGTTGATAATGATTCGGGTATTGGACATGTTAGATGGTTCAACGATAGGTCAAGATAGGTCAAGTTGGTGCAGTCTAGTAGAAACGATGGGAATTCCGGAGTCAGGTTATTGTTGAATAGTGATAGGTATTGTAGTAACCCGGTTCAGATGAACCAGGTTTGGTTCAGATGAACCAGGTTCTAGCCTGTTGGTTTTTCCTGGCTGACGCTTCGCTCCAGGTGAAGCGTTTAGTCTTCGGAAACTCTCGATCCGAGGCGTCGCACAGGGATTTAAATGTGAAGGAGGAGGACTCCTTCCTTCATCCTGGCGTGCATCATTCTCAGGTATGTCCCCTTGCCACAGAGAGAGAGAGAGAGAGCCTGAGAGAGAGCCTGAGAGAGAGAAAGATCCGGGGAGAGAGAGAGAGAAAGAGAGCCAGAGAGAGAGAGAGGGCCTGTGGATTGGCCGGTGACCTCCACCGGCGCCGGGCGTGCGTCCGGTGGAGGTCCGGCCGGCCTTGGTGGCCGGCCGTGTTGCCGGCACCGAGCGCACAGCGCGGGAACAGAAAGAAAGAAAGAGAGGGAGAGAGAGAAAATTAAGGAGAGAGAGAGGGGAGGTCGGCCGCGATGGCGGCCGGCTCTGGTCCAGCCAACGGCGGCCGGACTGGCCCTAATTTGGTCGGAATCGACACCGGCGCGGTGAATTTCATGCGGGAGCAGGAAGAGAGAAAGAGGGAGAGGGAGAGAAATTGGGAGAGAGAGAGTGGGGAAGGAGGCCGGCCGTGGCGGCGGCCGGCTCCGGCCCGGCCTCCGGTGGCCGGGTCGGACGGAATTAGGTCGGCGGCAGCCCTGGCCGCCGGCCGGATTGGTGTCCCCTGTTTCGGGCGAAACAGGGGAGCAGGAGGAAGGGTTTGGTCATGGGCCGGCTGGGCCGGCCTGGTCTGGGCCTTTTGGGCCGTGCTGTGAGCAGTTTTAGGGCTAGTTTTTGGGTCCCGTAATGGGCCGAGATTAGCAGGAAAATTATATGGCTAGAATCTGGGTTAATTCTAGTTTCTTGGGGTATTTTTACTTTCCCAATTGGGTGTGTATAGTGGGAGATATTCGAGCCCAAAGTTGGGCCCGTGAACTAGTCTGGATAGGGTCTTAAGGGTCATTTTATTAATTAGATTTCAGTGAATTAATTATGTACATTGATCCTGTAGGTGCCCAGACATCTGATTAGTTGGTGCATCATTTGGATTTTGCGTAGGAGGTAAGTAAGACTATTATGCAAATTTAATAATTGTTTAATTAATAAATTGAGTATATATAGTTTGCATGCATTTTTATAAATAAGAAGAAAATAAAAATTATCTGAATTGTCTATGTAGCATGGAACTGTGGATTACAAATGAACAATTATATGATTATAGTGATTGGTAATATTGTAAGAAATGATTTATTAATGTATATGCCAGAAATGTGATTGCCTGTACGATATGTTTATTGATATGGCCACACACACCGTAGAGTGTGTTCTGTTATGGTATGGCCCCACATGTCTTACGATGTGTTCTGTTGATTTTCATATGGCCACATACATCGTAGAGTGTGTTCTGTTATGGTATGGCCCCACACATCGTACAATGTGTTCTGTTGATTTTATATGGCCACACATCTGGAGGATGTGCTCTGATTGAGGTATTGCAGGGCCGTGAGATACATAGGAAATCTATAATTACATAAACAGTGAGTTTACTAGAATGCATATCCTGATGCTTATCGAATGTTCAAGTTATGTTAAGTTGACAAAATGCATATGTTGATAGCATGTTAAATATAATTCAAGTATGATATGATTGTATAATAGGCTTACTTATTGAGTGTAAACTCATTAAACCTTCACAATGTTTTTCAGAGCCTCAGGGTTGATGATGGATAATCGGAGTTGATGGAGCTTCTAATAAATAAAATAAGAACCATGGCATTGGTGTAATCCTATTATGTTGTGTGTAGGGCTTGTTGTAGCCCAACTTTATTAGCATGGCTTGGGTGTAGGGTTTGAAACCCAAAACTTATAACTATCATTTGTATTATGGTTGATTTTCATATTTATTGCCCATTTGAATCGTATAACAAGATTTTTAAGATGCCTTGCGTGCCCGGCACGCGGCGGGTTGTCACCCTAGCCCAATATTTGGGTCTGGGGCGTGATAGGTATGACAACGAAGGCATGGCGGTGAACTTGGAGTAGTTTGGCGTCTCCAGGGAATTGATACTGAGGTCCAAATGGCGAACCTTTTTCAAGTGGCTGAGCTGGTATGGGATTGGCCCAACAAGATAGTTATCCCAGAGACGAAGATTGAGAAGCTCTGAGAGCCTTCCAATCTCTGGTGGCACAGAGCTGTTGAAAATATTGAGGCTAAGGTCCAACGAGGTGAGCTTGGAGAGATTAGAAATGCTTGGAGGGATGGGTCCATAAAGGAAGTTGGAACTGAGATCAAGGCTGGTGAGGTTGGGCAAAGACGAGAAAGCGAAGCTGTTGAGGGTGCCATCGAGTTTGCAATTGGATAAGTTCAGCTTAACGACGCTGCCATCGGAGTTGCAGAGAACACCGTGCCATTTACATGGGCTGGTTAAGCTGTCAAGAGACCATGAACGGAGAGAGTCGGGCCGGAGCAAGGTGGCTTTCCATTCCACAAGAGCTTTAGCTTCGGTTTCTGCATCGGTTTTCAAAGAGAAGACCGATAGTAAGAGTAAGAGGAAAAAGAGAGGAAGTATAGTGGAGTGGAATAGGATTGGCCGCATAGCTGAAGGGAGAATAATGGTTGCCATATCTTTCTTCTTCTTTTTTTATTTTTTATTTTTTTGTTTTGTGTTGGTTAATTGCTTGGTTTTAATGGTGCGCCTCAGCTCTTCTTATATAATGATTGGGAGCACGAGGCAATTGGGTTCCACCACTAGGATCCACGCAGAAGAGTTGCCGTCAACGGCGGGCCAAAATTATTAAAAGAGCCACCGAACCATCATCGAAGTGAGATGGCATTTGGGCTCCACTAGGATCCACGCGGAAGACTTGCCCGTGATCCACGCAAAAGACTTGCCGTCAACGGTGGGCCAAAATACACCAAACCATCAGCGAAGTGAGATGGCATTTGGGTTCCACGCAAAAGACTTGCCAGTGACCAACGCAGAAGACTTGCCGTCAACGGTGGGCCAATTTTTTTTTTTTTTTTGTTACAAAACTGGCGATCATACAATTTTTGAACGATACATCAAAAAATAGGATCTGCTACAGAAGGATAGGACAGGGGTCGCCTGACTTTCAAATCCATGGACCCGCATGTTGAGCAGCAAAGGCAGCCACCCAGTCCGCCGCCGAGTTGTCGAGTTGGCCTCACGATAAATGTGGCGGATCTGGACAGAATCAACCTCCCACAACATAGACCAATAGTCCCTCAGAATCGGATTTGAGATACCATCTAAGCAGCTTTCCTTCAATAACCAAGAAATGGCAGTCATAGAATCCCCCTCAATCATAATCCTATGAGCATGGAGAATCCTGACAGTGTACGAAAGACCCGCCCAAGCAGCACAGAGCTCAGTCATAGAAACTATTGAGTCCAGGGAACCAAAGCCACCCGCCGCCAAAAGATCACCCATCGGTCCCCGAATGATGAAAGCAGATCCAGCAGCTCTATCCCGGACACTCCCATCAAAGTTAATTTTGACATACCCTGGAGGGGGGCTCCCAAGAGAAGAAAACCGTACGCCGATTCACTGTCAGGACAGCAGGGGAGCCCCAGAGGCCAGAGGTGTCAAAATCAACATCATGAAAGCCGCGGGCACAGTCCGAAGCTAATAATCTAATATGTCTCACAATCCTGTGATAAGAAAACCTGTCGATGGAGAATATGATCTGATTCCTCGACAGCCATATATAATAAGCAGTGACAGACCAAAGACCATGCTTACTCAAAGGATCGCACTGGATGTCCTGAAAGAAAGATGATCGCGAGAAAGCCATAGCCTCCAGGTCCCTAGGATAGCCCATAAGAACCCATATCCTTCTCGCTCTGGAACAGTGAAATATAGCATGGTCCACAGATTCCTCCACCTGCCTACATAGAGGACAGATCGGCTGAATAGACAGACCCCTCCAAGATAAAAGGAGGCAAGTAGGAAGGCAGTCCCAAAGAAGCTTCTAAATTATCAAAAGACACTGAACCATCAACGAAGTGAAGTGAGATGGGATTTGGAATCTCAGAGTTCGGTGGGAAAAGGACGTCCCAACAACCACCAGCATTCTAGATTTGATAAACTGTAGTCCATTGCTTTTGCTTTGCAGATTGATGCTAGAAAAGCAAAAGATTAGTGCAAATCTGATAACCGGCCTCCACAAGACTGAGTAATAAAATCTATTTCCGGTTGACCAATTATGTGACGCTTGATTCATCGTATCGATAGCTTTTAATTTTTAGTTCTTTCTTTCTATCAATGATTGCCTATTTGAGAGGATAACTATGTATAGGGGTGCAACTCGGGCTCATGGAACTTGGGTTTTTCTCAACCCTAACCCTATTTTCAAAAAATTAGGTTCGGATTGAGTTTCTGATTGGAAGTCGGATTGATGGGAAAACAAAAATAAAATGCTTTTTTCAAAGTAAATAAACACCGAATTATGGATTTCATAGATGAAAAACAAAATCCCTTGCCGAACGCATAAGCTGGACTTGGGGCTTTAACATTGTATTAAAAAAAAAAGTCTTACCTGAATTGAAGAAAAATGAATGGGCCACGGGCACGACCACTTCCCTGCTACAGTTTTATTGCACCTGGAAAACGTCAGCTGGTCTTCACACAGAGGGATTTAAAAAGGTATATAGGTAAAAACATTGGCTATGTTTAGCTTCTCAAAAGCAATGAAACAACTGTTTGCCAAATAGAAACAACAGACAAAGTAACAACTCCGACAGCCAAGGCACAGGATGGTGCGGAGGAAGACACCCTTTCAGAAACCACTTCTTGTCGGATCCTCTCTTTTTTTTTCTTTCTCTTCATCATTGCATATCCCACTTCCAAAGTAGAAAACGATAAGGTAAACGAGAAAGGGATCAAGCAAGACACAATGCCGAGCTCATACCATACTCTTGATAAGAGAATGATAAGCTCGTCTGCAAGATAGACATAATAATAGAACAAAAAAGTGAATGAGCCAATACTTTGCCCTGCGGTGAAAAATTGCAGCAGTCGAGGATGCGGGACTAACCATTGCTTGACTTGATATCTTCACCGTTCACAGATCAAAGCAAAGAGAATACTGAGATTCGTAACATCTGAGCTCCTATGTCGTACAGCTTGCTTTCGACTTGGGCACGTCGGTCATAGAAGGTATATTTTTTAAAAAATTGGATGGTTATTTTATTTCGCGGGCTTCTTCTGCAAAAGGCGACAAAAGTCGAAAAAAGCTTCAATTCCAACTCACCTCCCGATGCTCACCACCACAACCCGAAGCATTTTGAAAACCAACCCTCCATATTTACCAAAACACCCTCCATCACATCTTTCATTAGTCCATTCACTTCCGTTTAATCGAACCAACCTACATCCATTTTCATCATTTCAAACACTAAAATCCCTCCGGTTTGTAGAAGGCGCGGCCTCCCTCTAGGGCTCTGCCTCTCTCTCCTACTCTCTCTCTCTCTCGCTGCAATGCCTTATGCAGGGATGGCGGTGCCGTAAACAAAGAAGAGGATGAGGCGGAAAGTGAAACAAAATGTGCGGATGGTCCGCCTTTATATTTGTTCTTCTTTTTCTTGCCTGCGATCGACAGACTTGCCCTCCTCGCCCTCAAGTTGGCCATCTCATCCGACCCAACTAACGCCCTCAACGCCCCCAAAAATATGGTGCCGATAAGCTGCCCCTGTTCAGGTAACCCTCGGGTTCGGGTTAATCGCAACCCGAACCCGGATGAATTGCAAATCGGGTCGGGTTAAACCCGGTTCTTTTGGCTTTGGGTTGGGCAAACATGAGTTTAAACACTGTTGCAAAATTGGGTTCTGCAGGTCGGGTTTGGGTTGAACCTGGCCCAAGTTGCACCCCTAACTATGTAGATACTTATTATTTCTATAGCGTAAAAAGATGGCAATATGAAATAAAAAGTTAATTATATGCAATAAGAAATTAAGGCTGCTTATTAGAAACTTCATCTATAGGATTGATTGGATTTTATGATTTCAATCAATACATAGTATTTTATAAGATGTAGACAATAGAAGGACCATTTAGAAACTTACCTAAAAGTAAGACTTTCTGCTTCTTTATTGGATTGAATTTGCTTATAAAATGAAACAAATCCAACATAATTATTCACTATTTTGGATATCTCTATAAAAAAGAGTTTTCAAGTCCAAACCTGGGGTGATAAATAATACACACACTTCTTGGTGGAAGTATCTTTAGACCTTCTTTTTTTTTTCATGGCAAAAATATAAATTTGATGAAAATTGAGATATAAAAGATAGTATGACTCTCTTCTTTCTCTCTCTTTATCAATCTACATCGAATATTACCTTTTTACTGCTTTTTACCACTAGCTTCTTATGTTACGATAAAGCTTGAGCTAAGTTAATAAGAACCTAAAACCCTATCAATACCTGATTATTTCTGGATATACTAACAGGTGCAAGAATAGGGTTTAAATTGGATTCAAGTTTAGATTTGGCATAAATAGTTCAGAGTTGGATGCAAATACAACAAAGACAAAGGACAAATTTTAGATAGAAGGAGCATTATTATTATCTAATTTTCAATTACTAAAAGCTCATGGAAGTTTTTGAATTACTTTAGTAATTCATTTTTTCTCTAAGTTGATCATGCCTATTACATCAAGAGTTACAAATATTCAAAACATTGGTAATGAAATTCATAAGCAAGCCAATAGATATGATTTTTTTTTTCTTTTGTTGTTGGGAGAAGAGAGGGGGGGGGGGGGGGGGTGGCAACTAGCACTAATTGATGCTTATGCGTTAATCAATTGACATAGATCCATTCTCTTTTATGGTAAATACTTTGGCATCACTTATCTCATCAAGCTCGTTGCTAGCCCTATTATAGTCTTGACGGACTAATGTAACTCTATTATAAGATTTTAATTATTATCTTGAGTGATGTAGCTATGTTATTTGGATGTTGCACTATATAAAAGAAATGATCAATTATAGATCTTTGAATACCAAAAAAGCACAAACAAACTATAAAATATATGTGCATATAATTATGTTCTGCTACTAGTATTAAGTACTCAAAGTAACTTTGTCTCATGGGGACAACCAATAATTATTCTTTGACCATCATTAGTAGCGTCATTGTGATTCTCCTATTGGAATGCATCAATCAAGGACTAGTGAAGACGGAGCATCGATTTGCTAATTTGAGGGTACTGAAGTAGTAGTGCCATCAATAAACCAAATAGGCCTCTTAGCATGGTCTCTATGTATCATCTATAATTAACAACATGCGCATCATGAAGTAATAATTTTTATTTTTTAGCTAACTAGCATGGCTTATATGTAATTTAATTTTCATGTGGCATTAATTATGTTTTCTCTTCTCCTAAGACCTTAAACCTATGCTCGAATATCAAAATTAGTACAATCCAAATCTAGCACTAGAGTTGATGCATGGTACATCTTCAGATTTTCTCAGTGTACCTTGAGAAACATATAAGGTCTGCTAGAAAAGTTAAACACGACAGCAATATTAATAATAATAATATTTTTCTATTGAATAGAAACTAACAAACATTTTAAATAAAATTTCAACTACATTTTGTTTATTCATTTATTTGCAGCTGTATGTTTATTCTATTGGTTTTTTCTCCATTAAGTGTATCGGTTAGATACGACTAAGGTGGTCCTATATTCTGATCTTGAGGGATTGCATGAATTCAAATTTTAAATTCACAATTGAGATAAGAATCCCTCAACCATATCTGTTTAAAGTGGCATCCTCTGTGATGGACAGATAAGGCATAAAGGTTTATAAAATGGGTAGGTCCCTGCGCCTAGTCTCATCGAGAAAGTTTACACCATCGCTGAGAGAGACTGCAAGGCGTGGAAGATCCTTACCCTCATCTGGAAGAAAATCAACAGCAATGGCTGGAGGTATTTATCGATCTTTCCTTAATTAATTAGGATAAATATATTGGTCCCATATTTCTGCATATATGATAGGGATCAATATATTTAATTTCAGTCTATCATTTGGTATCAGAGCGTATAAAAAATACCTCTGCCTTGATTATTAGGATATGATTGTTTTCATTAATATACGGATCTGATAAAATCCTTGTGAAACAATCTTTATATGATTTATTTGATAAGAGGGATAAGGTATTCTTGATCTATATTTCTCTCGTTTAGGGATAGTCCAAAGGGGAGGCTACTGGTAGTACCGTGGATTATTTCACCCAACGGGCGTACGGTAGGGATATTAGGGACGTACCAATAAGAGAGGCTACTGTAGTACCTTGGTGCGTTTGACCCAACTACCTGCGTACTGGAAGAGTTAATAGGTCATCAAGAATCATCTGAAAGGGCATTAGATCTGATAAACTCTTAATATTTAGTTTATTTAATTCAGTTTTATTTAAGAGATTGATCAGTAAAATTTATGCCATGAACCATGCACTTATCTATTCGCTCACCCTTTTGGATATAGTTTAAATAAAAGATAAATCCAAATATCTCACGATTAAATAACCATGAGATGAGGAAGCATGGGTTTCCTTGCTTTGGATATGTGCACGGAACGACGATGGATGAAAAATGCCTCTTATAGAAAAACGTGCAGGAGATACATAATTTTTAAAAAAAAGGCCAGCACCCAATGCCTGGGCGCTAGCATTGGCTGCCAGCCAGCGCTGCTAACCCCCAGCGCCTAGGCCAGTGGGCCAGCACTGCTGACCCAACGCCTGGGCCAACGGGCCAGCACTGGCCCAGCGGCCAGCCGCCTGGGCCAGGTGGCTAGTGCTGGCCCAGCGGCCAGCGCCTGGCCCACATGGGTGCTTGGGCCAGCCGCGGGCAGGCTGAGTCGTGGGCTCAATCTGGTTTGCATTAAATTAGACTGTGCATTCAGTCTGAATCGTGTGACAGTCCTGATCATACTATTTTTTTGAGGTGATTGAGAGATTTTTTGGTTAAATTAAACTATTAGAATTGGGTGAGGATAATGGGATGTTGGCTCGTTCATTAAGTGGTTGGACCATTAGTCTGGCCTATTTATGTTCAATTATATTTAGAATTTGTGTGTATAAATTTTGTGAATTATGCATGCATCTTAAGTGACATAATTGAGCATAAAATTTAAATAATGTCTAAGTGATAAATACAATTGAATAATTAAGGAGTAGCCACAACATCCTTAATTATAAAATTATATAATAAAGTTAGTAAATCACATAAATAATAGACATTAATTGTAATTAATTAATAAATATAATAAAATTTATTCCATAGGAATTTTTGTTATATTTATATAATTAATTAGGATAAAATATCAAATTATATTTTTCTAATCTACCCATAGGAATTAGAAAGAAGAAACATAATTTGATAAATTTATCATACATACTTAAGTGAATCTGATTGAATTAAAGCTTTAGCCCACAGGCAAGTTTTATGTCAGTAGATTCACTATTTTATATTTATATAATTAATTAAGATAAAATATCAAATTATATTTTTCTAATCTATCCACAGGAATTAGAAAGAAGGAACATAATTTGATAGTTTTATCATACAGACTTAAGTAAATCTAATTGAATTAGAGCTTTAGCCCACAAGCAAGTTTTATGTCAGTAGATTCACTGGTTTCTAAATACATAATTTACATTGGTAAAGCATTTTATTAGCCTCAATTTTTGATAATAAGCATGTATGTTTAAATTTTGCAGTTATGCAACCTATAAATTTCTCTGAAATAAAATGTGACATACCTGAATTGAGGGGTGATAACTATAAGGTTTGGAAGGAGAGAATTCTCCTTCATCTGGGCTGGATGGACATTGATTATGCTATAAGGAAGGATGAACCACCTTCAGTAACTCAGACCAGCACTCCTAATGAGATTGCAATTTATGAACGTTGGGAGCGATCCAATCGCTTGAGTACAATGTTCATAAAGACAAAATCTCTGTTGGTATACGTGGTTTAGTTGATAAGTATGAGAATGTTATGGAGCTACTAAAGGCCATTGATGAGCAATTTAGTACTTCAGACAAAGCTCTTGCTAGTACCTTAATATTGAAGTTGTCATCCCTAAGGCTCATTGGAGTGAGAGGTGTGCGTGAGCACATTATGCAAATAAGGGACATTGCAGCTCAACTGAAGACTCTTGAGGTTGAAATGTCTGAGTCCTTTCTGGTGCACTATATTTTAAATACACTTCCACAGCAGTATGGACCATTTAAGATATCTTATAACACACATAAGGAAAAATGGTCAATCAATGAACTTTTGGCTATGTGTGTTCAAGAAGAGGGTAGACTGTTGATGGAATTGGGTGAAAGTGCAATGCTGACTACAAATGGAAAGGATCGGGCACAGGCCAGAAGAAGGGTAAAAGTAAATTACCACCCCAATCTGATATTAATAAGGAATCCAAGTGTTTCTTCTGTAAGAAGAAGGGATACATGAAGAAGGATTGCATCAAGTTCAAGACTTGGCTTGAAAAGAAAGGTAAAACAATCTCACTTGTCTGTTATGAATCTAATATGGCTAATATTATTATAACACATGGTGGATTGATTCTGGTTCTACAATCCATATTTGCAATACTTTGTAGGGTATGCAAAACTTAAGGAAGCCAGTGGGAAGTGAGCAGTATATCTCTTCAGAAATAAGATGCGCTCACATGTGGAAGCTATAGGGACATGCACTTTAGTTCTTAGTAGTGGTTTTATTTTAAATTTGGAAAGAACCTTTTATGTACCTAGTTTTTCTAGGAATTTAATTTCAGTTTCAAGACTTGTACCTTTGGGTTATTCTTTCAACTTTTCAGATACTTCTTCCAGTTTATATTATAAATCTGAACTTATTGGGAATGGTACTTTGTCTGATGGTCTTTTCTATATTAATTTGCAAAATAATACCACTCATAATGTAATGCATGTTAGGACTGGCATGAAAAGATGTGTTGTAAATGATAACTCTTCTATGTTGTGGCATCGAAGATTGGGACATATCTCCATAGATAGAATCAAGAGGTTAGTGAATGAAGGAGTACTCAATACTTTGGACTTCACTGACTTTGATACTTGTGTGGACTGCATTAAGGGAAAGCGGACCAATAAGTCAAAGAAAGGTGCCAAGAGGAGTTCAGACCTATTAGAGATCATACACATGAACATTTGTTATCCGGATATGGATTTTCATAGTCTGAAATACTTTATTTGCTTCATTGATGATTACTCACGATTTATGTATCTCTACTTGCTTCATAATAAGAACGAAGCATTAGATGCCTTTAAGGTATTCAAGGCAGAAGTAGAGACACAATGTGGAAAGCAAATCAAAATTGTGAGATTTGATAGAGGAGGTGAGTATTATGGGAGATACACAGAAGATGGACAAATGCCTGGTCCATTTGCGAAGTTCCTTCAAGAACATGGGATTGTTGCCCAATACAGTTTACCTGGCTCACCTGATCAGAATGGTGTAGTAGAAAGAAGGAATCGAACATTGATGAACATGGTGAGGAGCATGATTAGCAGCTCCAAACTACCTAAGTCCTTGTGGACAGAAGCTCTCAAGATGGCTGTGTACATATTAAATCGAGTTCCAACCAAGGCTATTTTTAAAACGCCATTTGAGTTATTTAAAGGTTAAAAACCAAGTTTGCGACATGTACACGTATGGGGATGCCCATGTGAAGTGAGAGTATACAATCCACAAGAGAAAAAGCTAGACCCTAGGACCATTAGTGGGTATTTTGTTGGATATGCCGAGAGGTCCAAGGGATATAGATTTTACTGTCCATCTCATACAACTAGGATTGTGTAATCGAGAAATGCCAAATTTCTTGAGAATGACTTGATAAGTGGGAGTGATCAATTGCATAGCATGATTCCTGAAAGGGAACATTCTGATGCTCAACCTTCCACTTCAAGTGATAGACTGATTATCGTTCATAGTGCCCCTCAAGACCAAACGGGCATTATACAACCAGTCGTTAAAATTTCACAATTTGCTGATAATGAACTAGTAGATCCAGTCTCTCATGAGTTACCAGAGATAGTTGAACAATCAACTCCTCCAGAGGAGGTTGTTACAACATTAAGAAGATCTACAAGAGAAAGAAAATCAGCAATTTCTAGTGACTATATTATGTATCTTCAAGAGTCGGACTATAACATTGGAGCTAAAAATGATCCTAAACATTTTCACAAGCCATGAATTGTAAGGAATCTAATTTATGGTATGATGCTATGGAAGATGAGATGAATTCTATGGCAGTTAATGGAGTCTGGGATCTTGTTGAGTTGCCTGATGGAGTAAAAGCCATTGGCTGCAAATGGGTCTTTAAGACCAAGAAAGACTCGTTAGGCAATATTGAGCGATATAAGGCAAGACTCGTTGCAAGGGATTCACTCAAAGGGAGGGAATTGATTACAAGGAGACATTTTCTCCTGTATCTAAGAAAAATTCCTTCCGTATTATCATGGCACTTGTTGCACATTTTGATTTAGAGTTGCAACAAATGGACGTGAAAACTGCATTTCTCAATGGAGATCTAGAGGAAGAGGTTTATATGAAACAATATGAAGGTTTTTTCTCTAGTAATAATGAGAAATTAGTATGCAAGCTCAAGAGATCTATATATGGATTGAAACAAGCCTCTCGGCAATGGTACTTGAAATTTCATGATGTGATTTCTTCATTTGGATTTGTAGAAAACATCATGCATCAATGTATATACCAGAAGATCAGTGGGAGCAAAATTTGTTTTCTAATCCTATATGTAGACGATATTTTACTTGCAACCAATGATAAAGGTTTGTTACATGAGGTGAAACAATTTCTCTCTGAGAATTTTGACATGAAAGATATGGGTGATGCCTCTTATGTCATTGGCATTAAAATTCAAAGAGACAGACTTCGAGGTGTTTTAGGTCTATCTCAAGAAACCTATATCAATAAAATTTTAGAGAGATTTCGGATGAAAAATTGTTCACCGAGTATAGCTCCCATAGTCAAGGGTGACAGATTCAATTTGAGTCAGTGCCCAAGGAATGACTTTGAGAGGGAGGAAATGAAAAATACTCCATATGCCTCAGCTGTTGGTAGCTTG
>UESW01004407.1:46449-125314 GCA_900491605.1 Calamus simplicifolius
ACATTTATAATGCCAATCTAAATTAAAATATTTTGTAGTTTGTAAATATAAAAAATACTAATTACTAAACAAAATTAAAAGTTTTTAACTAGTTACTTAAACAAAACTAAAAATTTTGAATAAAAAATTGAATTTAAATGGACTCTTTTAATTCCTTTCGTTAATTTATATTTAGTTTTAAATTAATTATTATGTTTTATTTAGAAAAAAGTTTAAATGTGTCATTTAAATTTTTTATTTTCACGTAAACTTAAATATTTTAAATTGAATGCAGAACATATTTAACTATGATGCTCCAATTAAACGATATGGATTAATTCAAAACCCCACAGAAACGTACAGGGGATAATGGGTGAAGCAATTCTCACCTCGAGTTGCCTCCGAACGCCATGCACAAGTGAAGAGCTCCTAGTCGAAGCTAATTAACACGGAAATCTCCCCCCAAAAAAATCTGGTTGCCATCTGAGTGACATTTTCCCCAAGTCCTCCTCCCGCCCATGCGAGCACTATCGCCCAACAAAGAAAATCAGAGCCAATCAAAGAACCTGCACCGCAGTGCTGGGACGCCCTTGAAATCGGACTCCAGCATCACAGCAGATTACCCGTGATGGGAGGATCTTATTAAGATTTATTATAAATAGAATAGGTCCCTTTTTCTCTCTCCTTATATATTGCGTGGAAGGAGCAGAAGAGAAATTTTAAATCTCTGATTAGTATTTTCTTGATTTTTTTTTATAAATTATGACTCAAAAAAGATATGATAATAATTCTTATTTGATTATTATTTGATGTTCTAAAATTCACAGATGATATCTAAAAATTTAATATATGGTATAGGAGCAAATATATGTGGATTAGAACCCTATTTTCGTCGTCTCATATAATTTATGCATAGGTTTTAGATTGCAGATGGTTCAGGATTTCTTTGGCTGTCTATCTTATTCTGATATTTTTTTTAATAAATAGTTAACCTGAGTTTTAAGCCCCAAGGACCTATCAGCTGTAAATCCAAGAATTTATTTTAATATGATAAGTAAAAAAATATTGAATTTAGTTTAACACTTATAAAATACTTTCTTGATCTTATTTAGCCTTGGGGCTGAATAATTATGGATATATCATGGCTGCGCTAGGTTTTGTCTGCCTGACAATATCCTACTTGTTCTTCTAAATTCCTCAAATTAATTTGGGTGATGTTAGGTTTTGTGTATTTATTTAATATTAAAATTTTATTTTTTTTTTAAGAAAAGGAAACAAAATTGTTTCTCCCTCCCTCTTTCTAAAGGAGGAAAAAAAAAAAAAAGTAAAGTAAGGGTAAAAAAAAACTAATTAATAATGGCTGATTCTAAGAAATTCCTTTCGTTTACATAAACCAAGCAATTTCTTTAATCTTAACCAGAGACCCAATATCTCAAAAAGAGCAACCAAAACTCTCAATATATATTAATCGTTAGCAGGCGGCTGCAGAGGCTGCCGAGGTGGTATGGAACCGAGGCCTGCTAAAGAGAGTTGGAATTTGTCATGGTGGTAAGTGGAACGCTTATGTTTTTCTCTCGCTGTATAGGCTAATTGGCAACGTGGAGTACTTTTACGGGGCTAAAGCTTTTGCTTGCTTTTTGCTTGACAAAGTTGACAAGCTTATTGCAGATGGGATAATGCACAGTGGTTACCGCTCGTACTCACTGTTGAAGGGCAAGCTGGTATGGCATATCTTCTTCCTGAACATGGTGAGACCCTTGGAATCAAGGCTTCTAGCTTATGAGCTTTGAACTTCCATGCACCTGTGGGAGAGAAACTAAGTTGGGAGTTTTATATGGCCTTTTGTGCTTAATTGGTACAGATGAGAAGGAAAAGCTTGTTGGATGTGATCTTAAGAGAGTTGGAGAGGAACTGTTCCTATCACCTAATTGTGTTAGATGACTCTGTTAGGGTTACTTCTTGAAAAAAGGAGGAAGATGGGGAGGAGAAAGAAAGGGCTGCCGCCCTATGATGAGAGAAGGGAATTTTTGGGAGAAAAGAATCTGTTCTCTATTCCATCCAAACCCTAGAGACTAGAGTTTAAATACATCCACGAAGTGGGCCAGGCCCAGACTCAAAAAAAACTCCCATGGACTAAACCAATGAGATTAAACTAATCCCCAAGCCCGTGTACACCCGTGACTTGATTTAATCTCAACCCTTGGACTCAAACCCAGCCCAATACAAGTTAGCCCACCTGGGCCTTGATAGCACCACACCAGGCCCAACAATCTCCACCTTGGTGCTTTCAAGGCCTCAGCACGTCCACTGTGTCCATCAGCTTTAACAACGAATACACTTTTGAAAACTGTCCCGTGGAAGAACCTTAGTCAGTGCATCTGCTGGATTTTCTTTGGTGTATACCTTCACCAGCTCCACCTCACCATCTTCCACCAGCTCTCTGATCCTGTGGTATCTGAGGTCAATGTGCTTCGTCCTGGCATGATAGACTGCATTCTGCGCAAGCATCAGAGCACTCTGGCTGTCACTATGCACCTGGACAACCTTCTGATCAAGTCCCATCTCCAGCATCAAGCCCTTCAGCCAAAGAGCTTCCTTTGCTGCCTCTGTGATACCTATGTATTCTGCCTCCGTGGTAGATAAGGCTGTGATGGGCTGCAGACATGATCTCCACGATACTGGACCACCAAACAGGCTGAACACAAAGCCTGTTGTGGATCTCCTAGTGTCCACATCTCCACCAAAGTCTGCATCCACATACCCATATAACTGCCCACGAGCCTCCTTGGATAAGTTGGATCTCTCAGCATCTTCTTGCTGTCCATAGCAAATACCAACCCCAACTGTACCTACCAAGTACCTGAAGATTCCCTTCAGTGCTCGCCAGTGCTCCCTACCAGGTGCGCCATGAACCTGCTCACCTGGCTCACTGCATGGGCTATGTCTGGCCTACAACATACCATGGCATACATAAGGCTCCCAACACCAGAAGCATATGGTACCTTCTCCATCTCCTGAGCCTCCACCTCAGTCTGTGGTGACATGGTCTTCGATAAGGAAAAATGTGCTGCCAAAGGTAGTGCTGTCGGTTTGGCATCCTTCATCCCATATCGCTCCAGAATCTTTTTAATGTAGCCACCCTGACTCAGATGCAGCACACCTTTGGATCTATCTCTGATGATTTCCATCCCTAGGATCTTCCTGGCTGGCCCCAGATCCTTCATCTCAAACTCCCGAGACAAAGCTATCTTCAGTTCCTGTACAGCCTTCTCACTCTTGCATGCTATCAGCATGTCATCTACATACAAGAGTAAGTACATCCTAGACCCATCATCCAGAGATTTAACATACACACAAGAATCATACTCACACCTGGAAAGTCCAATGCTCCTAACATAAGTGTCAAATCTCTTGTACCACTGCCTCGGCGACTGCTTCAGCCCATACAGAGATTTCTTCAGCAAACAGACTTTCCCATCTGATCTTGGTTCTCTAAACCCTGGTGGCTGCTCCATGTAGATGCTCTCCTCCAAATGACCATGGAGGAATGCTGTCTTCACATCCATCTGCTCCAGCTCCAAGTCCTGAGCTGCTACAATACTCAATAATAGTCTGATGGAAGTGTGCCTGACAACTGGAGAAAATATCTCACCATAATCGATGCCTTCTTTCTGAGAGTATCCTTTGGCCACTAGTCTTGCCTTATACCTGATACCCTCTTGTTCTGAAGCTCCTTCCTTGCGCTGATAAACCCATTTACAACCAATGGGTTTCTTTCCTTGTGGCAGCTGGACCACCTGCCACGTATTATTGCTGTGAAGAGACTGCATTTCCTCTGCCATAGCATGGATCCACCTATCTCTATCCTGACTTTCCATAGCCTCCTCATAGGTGAAAGGGTCTCCATTCGCTGTCACCAGGGCATATGACAACGAATCCTCAAAGCCGTATCGAACTGGTGGTCGCACGTTCCTCCTGGGCCTTTGCTGTGCGATCCCAGTATCAGTCCCCTGTCCAGCTGCATCCTGCTGAACTCCCTGGCTTCTACCCCCTCTGTCAGTCCTCTCCACCTGAATCTCAAATCCTCCTGGTCCACTAGCAAATGGCACAACTGTATAGGAGGTTGTCTGACTAGTGTTACCGTGTTCTACCTCCTGTAGTCCCTGCTGTGCATCCATGCCACTTCTGTTCTGGAGGATTGAGCTCTCATCAAAGGTTACATCTCTGCTGATGACAACCTTCTTCTCCAAGGGGTCCCATAGCCGATACCCCTTGACTCCTCGCGGGTAGCCTAGGAACACCATCTTCTTAGACCTGGCATCCAACTTACTCCGCTCCCCAGCTCCAACATGCACATATGCTGTGCATCCAAACACCCTTAGATGGTTTAGGCTTGTCTTCCTTCCAGACCATATCTCCTCTGGAATGTCTCCATCTAACCTGGTGTGCGGTGACCGATTGACCAAGTAGCTAGCTGCATCTACTGCGTCAACCCAGAACATCTTTGGAAGCCCTGCCTGCAGCCTTAAGCATCTTGCCTTTTCCAATAGTGTTCTGTTCATCCTCTCAGCCACCCCATTCTGTTGAGGAGTTCCCATCACCGAGAAGTGCCTTCTGATGCCCCACTCCTCACAAAAAATCTGGAACTCCCTGCTGGTGTATTCCCCGCCATTATCAGACCTCAGACACTTCACACTTTTACCCTGCTCCTTCTCCACCTCAGCCTTCCAGATTTTGAACTTGGTGAAGACCTCTGATTTCTCCTTCATAAAGTAGATCCACAGCTTCCTTGAGAAATCATCTATCAGGGTCATAAAGTATCTGGCCCCATTCCTTGCAGAAACTGGGGCTGGTCCCCAGACATCTGTGTGTACTAACTCCAGGGGTTCAGCACTCCTAGCTGTGCTGACTGAGAACTGTACTCTCCTCTGCTTTCCCATCTGACAAGGCTCACAGATCTCCATATCTCCGCTACTCAAGTCTGGAAGCAGACCTCTCTTGCTCAGTTCTTTCATCCCCTTGTCTCCCATGTGGCCCAGGCGGTAATGCCACATCCTGTACACATCCCGGGGATCTTGCTCCACAGCTGCCACCTCAGATTTCACAGTCATCACAGAGCCCTCCATCTTGTATAGATTATTTTCCAGCCTCCTCCCTCTCATCACCACCATGGCTCCATTGGAGATGTTCAGAACTCCACTCCTGGCACGACTGCTGAAGCTGTATCCAGTCCGCTCCAAGTACCCCAGTGATACCAGATTCTTCTTGAGTTCTGGGACATGCTTCACACTGGTAAGAGTGCGCACCATACCATCAAACATCCTCACCCTCACTGTGCCAATACCTGCCACCTTGCAAGGGTGATTATCTCCAAGAGTCACATTCCCCTCCTCAACCTCTGTGTAAGTACTGAACCACGACCGGTTGGGAGTGTAATGATGAGAACAGGCTGAATCCAAGGTCCACATCTCTGTGCTGTGCCTGTGATCATCTGATACAACCAAGAGATCATCCTCCACCTCCTGATCTGCAACTGTACTCACAGACTCAGATCCTCCTTTTTCTCCCTTCTGATTTTTCCACTTAGGACAATTCTTCTTAAAATGTCCTACCTCTCCACACTTATAGCACTTCAGCTCTCTCTTGCCTTTCCTGGACTTTGATCGTCCTCCAGACTTACTTCTGTCCCTGCCCCTACCTCTGCCTGTCCTTTCCCCAACTGATAGACCCTCCTGGGGAACAGCTTCCTTGGTCATCTTCTCCCTCTGCTCATTCGTCCGAAGCACCGAGACAATATCTTCATAAATTAATGTCTCCTTCCCATAGAGCAGTGTTGTGACCAATGAGTCATAAGACGTGGGCATTGAACATAAAAGCAGAAGTGCTTTATCTTCTTCCTCCATCTTGACCCCAACATTCAGAAGTTCATTGCTCATCTGGTCGAATATCTGGATGTGACCCAGCACATCTCCACCTTCTGACATCCGAAGGCTGTAGAGGCGCTTCTTCAACATCAACTTGTTGCACATATTCTTTCCCATATAGAGGGTGTGCAACTTCGTCCAGAGTCCCTTCGGGGTCTTCTCCTCCAGCACTGAATAGAGGACTGAATCCGCCAGACAGCCCCTGATCATTGAACATGTCTTCTTCTCCAATGAAATCCACTGCTTGTCTGTCATCCCATCTGGCCTTTCCTCCAAAGCCAAATCTAAACCCTGCTGCACAAGGAGGTCCTCTACCCGGACTTTCCACATGGAGAAACTTCCCTTCCCATCAAACTTCTCAACCTCTATTTTTATGCTACTCCCCATGGCCAATTTCAAAAATAGCACAAAAATAAATTTTATAAAATAGAGAAGTACCTTGACGAGATTCTGTTGAAATTATTTCAACTCCTTGAAGGCCTCCAGATTACTCCTTGAACCAGGCTCTGATACCACTTGTTAGGGTTACTTCTTGAAAAAAGGAGGAAGATGGGGAGGAGAAAGAAAGGGCTGCCGCCCTATGATGAGAGAAGGGAATTTTTGGGAGAAAAGAATCTGTTCTCTATTCCATCCAAACCCTAGAGACTAGAGTTTAAATACATCCACGAAGTGGGCCAGGCCCAGACTCAACAAAAAACTCCCATGGACTAAACCAATGAGATTAAACTAATCCCCAAGCCCGTGTACACCCGTGACTTGATTTAATCTCAACCCTTGGACTCAAACCCAGCCCAATACAAGTTAGCCCACCTGGGCCTTGATAGCACCACACCAGGCCCAACAACGTCTACCTTGTGCCATATACTCGAGTCATAGGCATGCTTTTGTGATATTTGGTTTTGCTGTTTTTGATTATTCAACCCTTGTCTGAAGGTGATGTGAAGAATCATTTTAGACTGTTGTTTTTTTGATGTGGAAATTGCTTTTTTTTTTTTTTCTGTTTCATATAATATTGTTTTTAATTTTTGGCAATCTTATAACATTGTTTCATAGTAGGAAAAATGCCCATCTCAAGATCTTGCTTCATTTGTGATTTAGGTTGTGCAGAGATTGCATTTGAATTGAAATATGCCTGTACTTTTATTGCTTTAGTAGCAGCAAATCCTTTAAATGGCATCCAAGCTATCCCTGTTTTAAGGGGAAGAGAAGTTGCTGGAACTTATTTCTGAGAAAAAAAATGGAAGCATGAAAATTCCACATTCCAAGAGCATAGAAAGGGGGGAAGAAGAGTTTCACATTTCCATATTTCATTTCTTAAATAATTATTCTTTGCTTCATCTAAAATCTCGCCTACGATTGGACGAACGGTTATCCCTTGTTTCCCACCCTTTCCCAAAGAAGCATAAGAAAATAATTGAAATAGGCTTTTTTGTCTATGGACGTTCTTGCTAATATATATATATATATATATATATTTAGAATTTTGTATTATTCCTTAAAAAGGTTTAGTGCTTTGGAGAATTGTAACATTTCAATATGTTAGCATTATGATGCCATGTTTCATCATTTTAATGTAGGGCATAGTTAGAAGAGAAAGAAAAAATTATGAATATTTACACACTTTTTCTTCCTCTTCATTAGAAAAATAAATACCTCCCGAATATTTTGATTTTTTCATGCTCTATTTTTCCTTCCATTAAGATCAAAATTATTCCTCAATATATTTTTATTTTCCTTCTATGTCTATTTAATATTTATGTCCATCTAATTTTGATGCAATCTTTATTCTAGAAATATTGTAGTCAAATCGATATTTTTCCATACAAAATTACCTCAACAAACATAGAAAAATAATTTCACAACTATTTTTATATAAATTTTCTATCAATCAAATATGTAAAATTTATTTTCTCTTGTTGATGTTTTTTTTAAAAAATAAGTCTTAAGAAAAATTTTCTTTAGAAAATCTTTTTTAGAAAAATTTCAAACAAGCTATAAATTTTAATTCAAACCTTCATTGAAAAGTAGGACTAAGTCTTTGTTGGAGCTGGTCTTAGTTCATTCATTCTGATTTTAGAACAAAAACTTTTAAATTATTTCTAATTGCGGTATGGGGGTATGTTTGGATTACTAGTATCTCTTCATGTATTTGAAATGCAATACAAAGGTAGAGGGGAGAAACAACATAGAACTAGGCAACATATGGAGTTTCTCAGGAAGGAGCAAGGATTGGGAACATGCACAAAGGTTTGAAGTAAGTCACAAAGGTATAAGCCAATCCACTGATATATGGTAGGACGGAATACTTTTCATGATTTAATTTCAAGCAAGAAAGATGTTTGCCATAAAGAATTTCAAAATAATACTCAAAACCTTGTTTCAAGTTGGATGCATGACAGAGGCGATGTTTAATGCAAGACTACCACATGCAACGACAATCATCACTTTGGTACTATTATAGTCTTAACAAACTATGATTATGCTCATGTCAACTAAATTTGCATGAGATGCATGGTGAAATACTACGAAATAAATTTTTCTCAATGTCAAGTTTAATGCATCTTTCCACTTCTAATTGGGCTAAATTTAGGCATATCCTTAAGAATAAGTTTTATGGAAGGATAATTTCTTTTCTTTGAAAGCCTAAAATAGAGTATTTCACCGTTCAGTTAGTATGTAGGAGTTAACACGATTAGATTAAGTGCGAAGAATATTTGATGGATTGTCATATTTTTTTGTATTTTTGCTCCCTTTGCTTCTTTATTTTTTGAAATGAGAATTTTCTTTTATATATGATGATAAATGCTAGGTTTTCTCTTTTCTCATTTTGAAAGAGATTAATAGAGGCTTTGCTTTTCAAATGAAATAAGAATCAAAGGACAAAAATAAATGTTTTCTAATAAAAGGTCCTTTCATATAGTATGGGAAAGGTTGTTACGCAAATAGTTTTATTATTGAGTTTTTTTCCTTCATTACTAAAATGATATGTGATAAGTGGAAATTGGTGAAATTCACAGTTATAGAGAATTTGTTGATTTTCAAATCCTTTAAAAAGCATCTTTTACACTCTAAAGAGCTGTGCTTGCATAGATAGCCAGTATATTGCTCATATTCAAAATAAGGGGCTCTTGCTGAATATTATCTCTCCATCCTGGATATTTAGCAACTACCTTGCATGGTATTTTTGGCATTACAAAGAGTGGCACATGTTTATAGCCACCACATTACACATCTTTAAGATATTGGGCTCTTTAAATCTCTCTACCTTGCATATTTGGCAACAATCTTGCCATGTATTTAGTATTCCAACATGATATTCTATTTTCAATATGAACAAGATCTCTTCATTTCTAAGTTGGGTGATGTGCCCATTATCTAAGCATTCTGAAACTTACAAGAACTTGAGAATAAGGAAGAAGCCACATAATTGGTTGAGATACAGGGTGCCATTGAATAAAAATGAAACTGACCTACAAAGTACTCTTAACCATTCTGAAACTAAACTCAAAGAAAGTCACATTGTATAGGTTTATAAAGAAAGTGGCATTGTATAGTTTAATGAGAGAGCATGTGATAACATTCTAAGTTCATCAACAGCAACTGTATCTTTAAGCCAAGATGGCAATCTTTTATCGAGATCATTCAAAATTTAATAAAGGACGAAGTGCTTGCATGTGATTTTTGTTAATTTAGGGAAAATATGCTTGAGTGCCATCATAGGTAATTTCAAGTATGTACTGAATGATTATGATGAATTTATGCATGCAATAGTTTTGGACAAGTGTTATGTATGTGACTTTCATTCAAATGTGTTTATTTCCTTCCGTTATTCTCTATTTCTTTTCTGTCATGGTTTTCATTTCACATGCAATCAGATGAGATAGCTGAACTTCCCCCCCGCCCAAAAAAAAAAAAAAAAGAAACAACTTGGTGACAATTGATCATAACAGAGTTTTCTTTGTATATAGGAGAAGATAAATTGAGGAAGTCTCCACACCCAAAAAGAGAAAGAATGGAGATGCACAAACCTTGCAACACTAGCTTTAGGAACGCTTCTACTCCATTTTGAGCAATTGAATGTATCCATGCATGCTTTTGAACAGTCAGACAACTAGCTAGTGCCCTTGTAAATTAAAATCGAGCCACTATTAGCTACATTAAAATTTTGCTCTTTTATTATACCAATTTGCAACATTTGAATCTAGAGTACGGAATTTATAATAGTAAAGCTGCAATTATATTAGCTTTATTTTGTCTTCTCAGGTATAATTTTATTATTATTATATTGGTATGCTTTTGAGGTAGTGTCTAAGGCCTCTTGTTTCCTTTAACACTGAGTTTACGCAAGTGACAGCTACTTGTAATTAGTACACCAAATATGGGCATCATCAAGCCCTTAATCTTATTACAATTAATTGATGACCTTTGGATGGATTATCATAAGAGGTCCTATGGATGTGCCATCATAATGAGTCCTATTATTTAGATGTAAATGCTCAGATGTGCATATTCTTTAATTCATTTGAATCTTAACTTCTATTGAAGTTTGCAACATATAATTACACATAAGCAAGCTATTTCAGACATAAAAGTTACCGCTTATAATGACGAGGCAATGGGGTTCCACTAGGGTCCACATAGAAAGCTGAATGTTAACCACGGGTCGAAGTTATTAAGACTTCCTAGCATGAGCAGATTTCTTGATCCAGATTTCTCATATAAGGAGGCATATGCTATGAGATCTTCCATTGAAAACCATGGGAGGAAAGGTGTAGATTGATCCACCGAGTCCATGATTTCTTGATCCTCCCTTGCCACCGGAAAAAGGCTTTAGTATTTTTTTTTTTTTTGGAGGAACAAGAAAGACTTTAGCATCATAAATAAGAAACTTGATCATATTACTGGGCTGCTCTAATATTTGTGTCATCACGAAAAAGCTCAAGAAAATTGGATGAAATGCTTCCCAAAGAGAAAAAAGAGCTCTGTATTCCTGACTGCTTCCAATTAAGGAATTCTATGTTCCATCTACCATAACGGAAGTGTTAAGCCAGGAATTTCATCCTGATTTACGTACAATTTTATCTCACAAATACTCAAACTTTGTAAAATTTGACACAGCGGCAATTGGTTTACTTAGAAAATTAATTATTAAAAAAAAAAATTAGAGAGCAAGCTAACATTGAATTTTCATTCAAGGAATTTTTGACTTTTCCCATGCATTATCTCTGGTTTGTCAACTAAAAGCAATTGCATTTGCTGTCAATTTCTGAACAATTGCCTTCTGTTATTGTTAGTTTGAAATTTTGTACAACCCATGAATTCTGACTACAAAATTAGGACTACACTTGGTGATGTAACTCTAGCGGTAGCCAATAAAAAGGACATCAAATCGCCAACACTAAGTTCCCCCTAGCCCTCCCCTTCATATCTCCTCAACACAATTGTTCTACTAGATCGGGATTTCATGCTCTAGTCACGAAGCCAGAGGGAAGATGAATTGGTATGCCGGTAATGCTCCAAAATCCTTCCCCACGAGAAAGGCCTTCCTCCCACCCAACAATGATGAAAAATCTGAGTCACTTAATAAAACTTGAGAGCTAAGAAAACAATTGAAATGCATCTAGTCTTTGAGATATGCGACAAGGTGATACCTTGGGAATGGAGAGCGAGTCAAGAATGAGAAGGAGATCATAATGAGATCCACCCAAGGAGATCATCAAGGCCATAGCAACGCAAGTCTGGTTCAATGGCTTGGAATCCAGCGTTGGCTGCAGCAATCATTTGATATCTCCATGAAGAAACACTACAGTCCCCAGTTCAGCTGCAGCAACCAACCCAGCATAGTTGATGATTCCCCAGTTCAGCTGCAGCAACCAACCCAGCATAGTTGATGATGTGGCTAATCACACCTCCTGGCGGCACGGTACAGCGTGCACAGCCTTCGAAGCAATGGTAATAATTTCAACCGGCTCCTAGCATCGGTCTTGGCTTCGGCCTTGGCACCAGCCTCGGCCTCAGCCTCAACCTTGGCCTCGGCCTCAACCTCGGACTCAGTTTTGGCTCCAGTCTCAGCTTCGGTCTCGTTCCCGGCCTAAGGCTCGACCTCGGTCTCGGCTTCGGCATCAGCTCTCGGCTTTGGCATCGGCTCTTGGCCTTAGCCTCGGCCCCGGCATCGACTCTCGGCCTCGGTCTCGGCTTCGGCCTCAGCCTTTGACACAATTTCAGCCATGAAGCCAGATTCTAATGCTGAACAGATTTAAAACAACTACCACGCGGCCCACTCGCCCACCTTTTGCCAGGATCACGGGCAGCTACAGATACTACGCATCTGCCGTTATCCGCGGAACGTATCTAACAACTAGGCACCAACCTACGAAGCCGATTTTAACAGAAGATAGGATCCGACTGTTATCGTGGAAGGGTATGAGGGACCCCGAACATGTATATAAGGGCCGACCCCTAATGAGGGGGGACTCTCTCTCTCTCTCTCTCTCTCTCTCTCTCTCTCTCGAGCTCTACTCATAAGAAATTCATGTTTCTTACATCACTAACTTGAGCATCGGAGGGTCCCCACTGGAACCACCGGTCCGAGACTTTTCTTGCAGGTTCTCGGCTGACGGATGTGATCCTATCACTCCTTTGAAGATCCGCGAAACTCTCCTCTCACCCGACGCACCTCAACAGTGATTTGGCGGCAACAGTTGTAAGCTTCTAAGAATAAAAATTTGGATATGAATGGGTTCTTGTGATGGCTGACTGACCCTTTCCTATGCGTGCTATGTGGAGCCCGAGTCCTCTGATGTCCAGATGAGAGTGCTCAATATTCAGCTCCATGGCTTTGATCGGTAGTGGGAAAAATAACAAGTGCTAATTCCTGAACTAGGGATTAGCCCAGTAGTCAACCTGCTTTGCCTAACAACCAAAGTTCTATTTGAAGTCTTGGGTGGTGCATCGCGAGGTAATTGGGCCTTGCTGGAATAAGGGGTGGTTTCTCCCTCCCTCTCTCTAAAGAAGGAAAAAAAGAAAGTATGGGTAAAAAAACTAATAGTTGGTTCGAAAAAATCCTTTTAGGGTATATTGTTGTTTCCAATAAACCAGCCATTTCTTCGATCTTCACAAGAGACCAGATATTAGCAAAAAAGAGCAACCAAAACTCTCCCAAAAAAATAAAAATCAGCGACGCTAATTTTCTAAAGGGCTAGTTTTCTTTCTTATTATATCCTAAATTCATTTAGTAGCATGCTTTCTAATGTGACTAAGTTTTTCATTAAGGTGATGCATGCCATATTCTTAATCATGTTCGATAGTTTTAGTTAGTAGCTTTCTTTCTCCTAAACAGATTAGAATCCCTGATCAAGTTCCAAATGAGCTTTTACACGGAAGAGTTGGATACTTGTGGGCTTGTCCTTTTTGAGTAAGCATATAGGTGAAGGGATAATCCCTTCAACCCACATGCTGAGTGCTACTTCACATCCCCAATATTTTTTTTGTTTTGTCTATTTTCCTTCAAATGACTTTTGCATGGAACCGAGGCCTACTAAAGAGAGTGGAACGCTTATGTGTTCCTCTCGCTGTACAGGCTAACTGGCAACGTGGAGTACTTTTACCGGGCTAAACAAAGCTGACAAGCTGATACAAGATGGACTAATGCACAGTGGTGACCGCCCATACTCACTGTTTGAAGGGCTGCTGGTATGGCATATCTCTTCCTTGACATGGTGAGACCCTCGGAATCAAGGTTTCCAGATTATGAGCTTTGAACTACCATGCACTTGTGTGAAAGAAACTAAGTTGGGAGTTTCATATGGCATTTTGTGCTTAGAGTTACATAGATGAGAAGGAAAAGCTTGTTGTATGTGATCTTAGAGAGTTGGAGAGTGAACTCTTCTTATCACCTAATTGTGTTAGATAATGTCTACCTTGTGCCATATAGTCATAGGCATGATTTTATGATACTTGGTTTTGCTGTTTTTATTATTCAACCTGATGTGGCTGATAAGCCATGTGGGCAATCATGACAAAATTGACTATGCGGCATGGACATGTCGGCCCTGGCATTTCCAAGCTAGCCGAGGCGGCCCCGACCTCTTCAGGTCAGCCTCAGCCTCGGTCCCAGTCGGCCTCGGCCCCAGTCAGCCTCGGCCCTAGTCGGCCTCGGTCCCAGTCGGCCTCGGCTCCAGTCGGCCTCGGCCTTGGTCAGCGCTCGGCCACCTCAGCCTCGGCTTCGGCCCCAGTCGGCCTCAGCTTCATTTAGCCTCGGCCCCAGCTTCTTCAAGTTGGCTCCGTCGGCCCCGGCATCTTCAAGCCAGCCAAGGCGGCCCTGGCCTCTTTAGGTCGGCCTCGTCGGCCCCGGCATCTCTCCAAGCCAGCCGAGGTGGCCCCGACCTCTTTAGGTCGGCCCCAGCATCTCCAAGCAAGCCGAGGCGGCCCCGACTTCTTCAAGTTGGCCCCATCGGCCCCGGCGTCTCCAAGCAAGCCGAGGCGGCCCCGACCTCTTCAGATCGGCCCCGTCAGCCCCGGCGTCTCCAAAACAGCCGAGGCGGCCCCGACCTCTTCAGATCGGCCCCGTCAGCCCCGGCGTCTCCAAAACAGCCGAGGCGGCCCCGACCTCTTCAGGTCCACCGCATCGGCCCCGGCATCTCCAAGCCAGCTGAGGCGGCCCCGACCTCTTCAAGTCGGCCCCGTCAGCCCCGGCGTCTCCAAGCAAGCCGAGGCGGCCCCGACCTCTTCAAGTCGGCCTTGGCATCTCCAAGCCAGCCGAGGCAGCCCCGACCTCTTCAGGTCAGCCCCGTCGGCCTCGGCATCTCCAAGCCAGCCGAGGCAGCCCCAACCTCTTCAGGTCGGCCCCATCGGCCCCGGCATCTCCATGCAAGCCGAGGCAGCAACGACTTCCCCAAGTCGGCCCCATCGGCCCCGGCATCTCCAGCCAAGCCAAGGCAGTCCTAACTTCTTCAGGTTAGCCCCATCTGTCAGGGCCATCAGCTCTCTGACCTGCATGGACTGACACAGCCTGGTCCACCTACCGCCTGACCACACCGTCAATTGGACCAGGCCCACCTACCAACTTGTTCCATCGACTGATGGGACCCGACCCACTAACTGCTAGTCTCCCCCTCTCCGATGGGACATGACCTACCGATTAGCCTAAACTTTCGTAACTCTCACGTACTCCACGGACATCTCTTCCTCACGGAATTTCACGTAGCTGATCTCCATGCAAGTTCTAACCACTAGTCTCCCCCTCTCAGATGGGACAGGACCTACCGATCAGCCTAAACTCTCATAACTCCCATGTACTCTGTGGACATCTCTCCCTCATGGAATTTTACATAGCAGATCTCCATGCAAGCTTCAACCGCCTATTAAGGGTAAGTCCACTGGGGACTCAGGTATGCGAACATAAGCACCCACTTATTCTCTCACCTCAGAGAATCTCCACCTCTCGGAGCCTTCCCTGCCCTAAAGAGCTCTCTCGAGCTCTTCCTCAGCTGTGACTTCGGTTGCTGACTTGGGCGTCGGAGGGTCCCCACCGGAGCACCCCTCTGGTCTTGGGACTTCTTGCAGGTTGTCCAGCTAGGCGAGGATCCCACCAGCAAGCAGATTATTCTCCCCTGCACTCAAGACAGCGATCAGATGTCAACAGATTGGCGTGCCAGGAAGGGGGGTCAAAAGAAAGAAAGCGCGAACCCTACAGTCTTCACTCGCAAGCTTTCCCTCCTTTTTATTTACCAAGCCATGGTGGTGACGCAAGCTCAAGACGCTTCTACCAGTTACCCTGGGGGGCATCCCCCACCAGCTAGGCAGCAGGAAGTTAATCTTCCTACTGCCGATCCCTTGTCACCTGCCCACCATCAGATGTAGCTGCCCCGGCTGATCAGCTGGCGGCCCTTACCCAACAAGTTCAAGCGCTTACCGCCATGGTCCACGAGCTCTAGGAGCAACAGTCCGTGGCCACCCAGCACTAGACAGCTCCTCCGCCTGCTAGTCAGCAGTCTGCAAGGGGAGGCTCTCCCCAGCAAGAGGCCATCCATCGCCAGGCTTCCCCCAGGAAGCCCCGTCATGAGCCCCTTAAGAGGCCATGATCCCCTGATTGTAGCCCAAGCAAGCTTCCCCCGAAGCCACTATGCCAGGAGGAACCGAAGCAGAGGTCCCACCTTCCGCGCCCCTCCCCATATTCTTCTTCCTCGTCCTCCCCGACAATCAGTCGCCAGGCGGAGGAGCGCCTGGATGAGTACCACCGGCGATTGAACGAGCTCGCCAAGAAAATTAACAACCAACCGGAGGAAGAGTATGACACTCGTCCTCCCTACACTCGCCAGATATTGGAGGAGCCCGTACCCTTCAGATTTCGTTTCCCTCAGATAGATCCGTACGATGGCATGACAGATCCTCTCGACCACCTTGAGAGCTACAAGGCCATGATGCAGGTCCAAGGTGCTACAGATGCCCTTCTATGTAAGGCTTTTCCTGCCACTCTACAGAAAGCCGCTCGCGCCTGGTACACGCGCCTATCCCCTCATAGCATCAATTCTTTCTGGGAGTTAGAAAGGGCCTTTTTCATGCATTTCAATGCTTGCTAGAGGATCCCGAGGCTCGCTGACAGCCTTTCTCTGTACGTCAGAAGGAAGGGGAGTCACTTCGAGACTTTGTTGCTCGATTCAAGACTACCGCCCTTGAAGTCTATCATCTGGACGACTCGGTGGTGACGTTAGCTTTGAAGCAGGGATTCCTTCCGTCCCGCTTTACCTTCTCCCTGGATAAGAAGCCCCCTGGCTCCTACTTCGACCTCCTCCTCCGAGCCCAGAAGTACATCCATGTGGATGAGGCTGACCTCACCCGCCGAGAATCCACAAGAAGGCCTAGCCAAAAACCTACCCACCCGGAGCCAAGCGGATCTTCTCGCCCCCAGCAACCCGAGCCATCCCGCCAGCCGGACCACAAGCGTCGGAGCCTCGCCCCTCTGGAGAGCGAGCTCACGCCCCTCCTTGCCCCCCGCTCTCATATCCTAATGTAGATTGAGGGCAAGCCTTACCTTTAGCGACCTCCTCCCATGAAGAAGGGCCTCTCCTGCGACAAAAGCCGTTATTGCCGTTTCTACCGGGACTACGGCTATGACACTGACAGCTGCTACAACTTGAAGTATGCCATTGAGGAGCTCATTCAGTGGGACTACCTCGAAAATATGTCCAGAAGGCACCCCCGCCAGTGCTAGCTCTCATGGGGCCTCCGCCCGTTCAAGCCGCCATCGACAATACCCCCATGGAGCGGGCGGTTGGGATGGTATCTTAGAGGGCAGATTCTTTATCCAAGCGGCCGAGAGGGAAGGAGGCACCAGACAATGTAGTTCCCGAGGGGGGGGGGTCGGCAGTTGTTGAGAATGTAAATAATGAAGGCATCATCGTCTCCATGACGATTGCCAAACACCCTGTAAAAAGGATATTAGTTGATAGCGGCAGCTCAGCTGACATCTTTACTTATGATGCATTTGTTAGGATTGGTTTTTCTATTGATTCTCTCCAGCCCATGGTGGCTCCTTTAGTTGGATTTACTAGAGATTCGGTGAGGGTCGAAGGCGAAATATCCTTACCTGTGATGGCTGGAACACCGCCATGCCAGAGCACAGTCATTATGAAATTCCTGATCATACGAGTCCCTCTGGCGTACAATGCCATCCTCGGGCGACCGGGCCTAAATTTGTTGGATGCGGTCATCTCCATATAGCATTTGCTCATGCAATTCCCCACAAGCGGCGGGACCGGCAAGATGCAAGGCGAGGTTAGCCTGGTCCTGCCTTGCTACCATGCGGCGTCAAGTCCTTAGGAGGCCGAGCCGGCCTTGGAATCACCTGACCCTAGGGAGTCTAGCAAAGGAGGAGAACCGGCCGAGCGTCTCCTAACTTTCCCCCTTGGAGATGACCCGGCGAAGACTATGCGCATCGGCGGACTCCTCCCTCCGGAGGACCGCAACCATCTCCTGTCTTTCCTATGGGCCAACTCGGACATATTTGCCTGGTCAGCATCTGACATGCCCGGCATCCCCCTGGAGGTGATCATCCATAAGCTCAACATCGATCCAAAGCACCGCCCGGTTCATCAAAGAAAGAGAAGCTTCGCTCCCAAGTGGCAAAAAGCCATCGACGAGGAGGTCAGTAAGTTGCTTGGCGCGGGTCATATCCGAGAAGCACATTATCCCAGCTGGTTGGCAACGTAGTTATGGTGCAAAAGGAAAATGGGAGTTGGAGAATCTGCATCGACTTCACCAACCTGAATAAGGCATGCCCAAAGGATAGTTTCCTCTGTCCTGGATCGACCAGCTGGTGGACTCTACCTCCGGCCATGAGCTTCTCAGCTTCATGGATGCTTTCTCTGGGTACAACCAAATAAAGATGAACCCAAGCGATGAGGAGCACACCTCCTTCGTGACTGAGAAGGGCATTTATTGTTATAAAGTGATGCCCTTTGGTCTCAAGAATGTGGTGGCAACCTATCAAAGATTGATGAACAAAGTCTTCCAAGATCAGCTGGGCCGAAACATGGAGGTCTACGTGGATGACATGCTGATAAAGAGCGCCCGTGCCTCCGACCATGTCTCTAACCTAGAGGAGACTTTTAACAACCTCCGTCGTTTTCAAGTCAGGTTGAACCCTAAGAAGTATGCCTTCGGCGTCACAGCAGGCAAGTTCCTAGGCTTTATGGTGACTCAGCAAGGGATCAGTTAAACCCTAAGAAGATCAGCACCATCCTCGACATGAGGCCGCCATCCAGTAAGAAGGAAGTGCAGCAGCTCATGGAGAGGGTGGCGGCTCTAAGTTGTTTCCTCTCCAAGTCAGCTGAGAGGTGTTTACCATTCTTCAAAGCCTTACGGAAGGTAAACAACTTCGAATGGACGAACGATTGCCAGAAGGCCTTTGATAGGTTGAATGTGTTTCTGTCCTCCCCGCTGCTCTTGTCAAAGCTAAAAGATGGGGAGAGTCTCTTTCTCTATCTTGCCGCCTCTCCAAAAGCTGTTAGTTCCATCCTGGTGCGTCTTGATGCCGACGGGACCCAAAGACCTGTCTACTATGTGAGCAAGGTGCTTCACGATGTAGAAGTCAGATGCTCCAAGATAGAAAAGGTCATCTTTGCTCTGATCGTCTCCGCCCGGCGTCTCCGCCCATATTTTCAAGCTCATCCTATAATGGTGCTTATGGGCCAGCCCCTCCAAGCCATCCTGGCTCACCCAGACACCTCAGGCCGACTAGCTAAATGGGCCATCAAGCTGGGAGAGTTCAACCTCTCTTTCCAGGCTCGGCTAGCTCTAAAGTCTCAGGTCCTGAACGATTTCCTGATCGAGTGCACCTGGACAGAGGAACCAACCGAGGAGGTTCCCATGAAGCAGCCCGATGCCGAGCCGGATGACGACGGGAGTCCTGGATCCTCCATGTGGACGGTGCTTCAAACTCCCAAGGAAGCAGCACCGGCCTCATCTCGTGGGCTCGGACAAGGAAAAGATGGAATGCACCCTTCGGTTCCTATTCGAAGCCACAAACAATCAGGCCGAGTACGAGGCCCTGCTGGCAGGGCTAAGGCTCGCTCAGGAGTTTGGAATAAAGCACCTCAGAGCTTTCACTGACTCGCAACTCATCTCCGAATAGATCAACGGAGAGTATAAGGTGCGTGACCTCACCATGGCCCAGTACCTGAGCAAGGTTCGGCTCTTGGTCTCTCCACTAACTTATTTCAGCATCAGCTACATCCCTCGGAGTGAGATGCCAAGGCCGACACCCTCTCTCGATTGGCGACCTCCACTGACGGTATCATGAGGGATGCCTACATTGAGCACCTGAAGAGGCCCAGCATAGAAGACAAAGAAGAAGTCCTCCCGCTGACCCAAGAGCCGACCTGGATAGATGCCTACATCCGCTACCTCACGGATGGCACTCTCCCCACTAACCGCAATGAAGCTAAGCTACTCAAATGGAGAGCCTCCAAGTTCACCCTCCTAGACGGACACCTGTACAGGAGATCATTCTCCTACCCCCTGCTCAAGTGCATAGGACCTACTGACGCCGACAACATTCTTAGAGAAATTCATGAAGGCATTTGCGGGAACCACTTGGGGGCAGATCCTTAGCTCAAAAGGCCCTTCGCCAGGGATACTTCTGGCTCACCATAAGGGAAGACGCCACCAAGTTAGTCCAAAAGTGTGACGGCTGCCAGCGCCATGCACACATCCAACACCAACCGTCTGTCCCTTTAAATCCGCTCTCGGCCCCTTGGCCTTTCGCACAGTGGGGAATGGACATCCTTGGACCGTTCCCTCCGGCTTTAAGACAGCGGAGATTCTTGCTCGTCACCATCGACTATTTCACCAAGTGGGTTAAGGTCAAGGCACTGGCTAAGATTACCGAGAGTAAGGTCAAAGCCTTTTTCTGGAAGTCGATCATATGCCGCTTTGACCTGCCCCACACTCTCATCATCGACAACGGTCGCCAATTCAACAACGCCACATTCAAGACCTTCTGTGATGAGTTGGGGATCCGCCACCGATTCACCTCTGTCGGCCATCCACAAACTAACAGAGAGGCCGAGGTCATGAACCGCACCATCCTCAGAGGGCTCAGGACTCGGCTGGATGGATCCAAAGGCTGGTGGGTAGAAGAGCTTCCTAGTGTGCTGTGGGCCTACCACACAACCCCTAGGGCTCCGACAGGTGAAACTCCCTTCAGTCTAGCCTTCGGTCCGAGGCGGTCATTCTCGTCGAGATCGAACTGCCAAGCCCGCGCGTGGAGTCCTACAATGAAGGAGACAACTCTGCCCAACTGAGAGCCAACCTCGACTTCATCGACGAAACACATGATCGGGCACAACTGCGTATGGCAACTTTCCGCCAGCGGGTGGCCAAGTACTACAATGCCCGGGTCTGCCCCAAAGTATTTCGCCCCAGGGATCTGATTCTAAGGAAGGCCGAGGTGTCCAAGCCCACGGAGGGGGGCAAACTGTCTGCCAATTGGGAAGGTCCTTACCATGTCACCGAGGCGCTCCACCAAGGAGCGTATCGAATTGAAGAGCTCAACGGCTGACCCATTCCGCATACCTGGAATGCTGACAACCTTCGCCGATATTATCAATGATATGTCTCCTTACATTATAAGTAATAAGAGACCTCCTTCAACACCTCGGTCAATCCTTCCTTGCATCCAAGGACCAGATCTCATAAAAGGAGCTCACCGACATCGCAGCCCACGGGACACCACTCGGCTTCGGCACGGCAGTGCCCCTGAGTAGGTTCAAGACCTAAAGGCTCCGTAACCAATTGAGTCACCCCTCGGGCAGTGCACAAACCCCTGAGACAGTTCTAAAGGAGCTCGCCGGCATCGCAACCTATGGGATACCACTCAGCCTCGGCACGGTAGTGCCCCCGAGTAGGTTCAACACCCTAAAGGCTTCATAACCGATCGAGTCACCCCTCGGGCAGTGCACAAACCCCCAAGACGGTTCTAAAGGAGCTTGCCGCCATCGCAGCCCATGGGACACCACTCGGCCCCAGCACGGCGGTGCCCCCCGAGTAGGCTCAAGACCCTAAAGGCTCCGTAACCGATCGAGTCGTCCCTCGGGCGGCACACAAACCTTCGAGGTGGTTTAAAAGGAACTTGATGACTCTCAGCTCTTAGGTCAGCCTTCGGGGTTAGAAGGAGCCTGATGACTCTCAGCTCTCAGGTCACCCTCAGCTCTCAGATCACCCTTCGGGGTTAAAAGGAACCTGATGACTCCTAGCTCTCAGGTCATCCTTCGAGGTTAAAAGGAACCTGATGACTCCTAGCTCTCAGGTCATCCTTCAGGGTTAAAAGGAACCTGATGACTCTCAGCTCTCAGGTCACCCTCCGGGGTTAAGGCTCTCGATGGCCTCAACTTTGCCTCAATAGCTTCATTTCAGCCTCAGCGGCTTCAACTCTGTATCAGTGGTCGATGGGAAATCGGTTTTTGAATAGGCAAAAAGCATGACTCCAAAGAGCGTGAAGACGTCTACATAAGGTAGCGTAAAAGGAAAGGGATTTTCCTACCGGCAAAGAATCACAGTTGAAGTTGATATGAAAGGAGAAGCGCGAAGGGTGACTTCGGCCTTCGAGGTCCTCTCGGGCTCCGAGGTCCCTTCGGTCTCCGGGGTCCCCTCGCCTTGGCTTCGGACCTGGCACCCCTCGGCCTCGAGCTTCTGCCTCGGCCTCGAGCCTCCGCCTCGACCTCGGCACCAAGTTCACCTCGGCCTCGAGCTTCCACCTCGGCCTTAGCCTTGAGCCTCTGCCTCAGCCTCGGCCTTGAGCTTCCCTCAGACTCAGCTTCGAGCTTCCACCTCGGCCTTGGCACCAAGTTCCCCTCGGCCTCGACACCAAACATAATGCAAAGGAAAACCAACAAAACCAACCATTAAAAAGGCTCTCAACAGTCCTGCAATCATAAGGTCACCCCTGGGCCGGCCGTGAAACCCCCGTAACGGTTCAAGACCTATGGTTCCAGCAACCTCGAGTCATCCCTCAATCCGATTGTGAAACCTCCGAGGAGGTCCTGAAGGAGCTCGACGGCATCACGGCTAACGGATACCACTCGGTCCGACTAGGATACGCCCCCAAGTTGGTTCAAATCCCTAACAGCCCATACCCGTTCGAGTCACCTCTCGGACCAGCACACAAACCCCCGAGGTGATTCAAAGTCAAGGCTTGATGACACTGCGGCTAACGAGGCACTGCCCCGTTTTGCACCGTCTCCAACAGACCCTGTCTGCCAGAGTCTCTTTCAAAATCAACCTCACAAGGCATCCTCGTGAGCTAAACGGCCTTGCAACCATTCGAACTGTCTCCCTAAGTTTGCACGCAAGTCCCTAAGATGTCTCCAAGGGCCGCTCAAGTTCGCCCAAGTTTTCCTTGTAGCCAGCAGATAACTATCCTACCTAGCCGGTCGAGGACCTATTGGATCGTGGACTTTGTTAGTAGAAAAGATCTTTGTGGACTTGCTCAAGTTACTACCAAGCCTAAGTCTATGGACCCACCACGGCGACTCCATCATACACAACATTCACAAACATAGGAGCAAGAGTATTTTAGGAAAAGTTCCTTTTCATTGATATCTTGTAAATGATTACAAAATATGACCCAAAGTCAGTTACAAAAAGGGATTACAAGATCGAAAAGAAAATGCCGAAAAGAGAATACAAGATATCTCAGGGCCCGCTCGGCCCCGGCTCCTCTCAGGCCTCCTCCTCCTCCGTTGGTTCCTTGCCGCCAAGTTCCCTGGGCTGGATCCCTTCAAGTTCAGAGCTGTTTATATTTAAGGCTACATACACCTTCACCTTGCAAAGGTCGAAGCCCTTTACATAGGCATCGAGGCTGGCCACAATGACCTCCTGCTCAAACTCCATGGAGGCCTTGTAATTGGCGACGGCTGTCTCGGCCCGAGCCTTGACCTCCCTGGCTAGCGCCTCGGCCTCCCAGGCACGGTTCTCAGCCTCCTCGGTGCAGGCACTGGCTTCGTGAGCATGGGCCACTACCCCGGCTCACTCATGGCTCGCATCGACCACTGCCCTCTCTGCCGCGGAGACCCTTTGCATGACGACCCAGACTTCATCCGTCGCTGCTTTGGCTCGGCTCTCCGAATGTTGGAGCTAGCGAGTCAGCTCCTCTATTCTTCTATCAGCTACCTCCAGCCAGGCTGACACCAAAGCCAGCTAGGTCTCAGCCATGGAGGCTCGGCCACCTTCGATCTCAGCTCGGCTCTCTGCCTCTCTTAGTCGGCTGCCCAGGTCTTCCTCCTGGGTCTTGGCCTCCACCTGCTATCGAGCAAGCCTCTCGGACAGCGCCAGGCTCTGTTTTTTATGCTTCTCGGCCTACTCTATGGTGCATGAGAGCACCTCCCCCGAGTGGGTTATCGCCGTGCGGAGGGCGAGGGCCCCGTTGGCCAGCTGTACCAAAGGAATTCGTCAGCTACAAGTCGACCAAGACATGTCAAAAAGAAACTAGGTTCGAAGGATTACCTGGAGCACGTTCACCAGCACCATATCGAGGATCGCGGCATGGGACTGCTGCCCCATCTCCTCATCAATCTCTGAAGACCGCGCCCTCACTAGGAGGACGGCAGTCCGCCCAGCATCCTCCATGGAGGAAAGCCTAGATGCCGATCGCGCTGGCCCTCCCCCTGACGTTTCGTCGATCGGTCGACAAGTTGGGTGGCGCGCGGATCGTCGGGATGAGCTTCCCGGCTCGGCCCTGTGCTTGTTGGGCCTCCTTGCCCCTGCATCGGGCCTCGTGACCACTGCCTCCCCCTCTCTGGCAGTCGAGGGAGCCCTCTCCACCTCCGGCTCGGCAAGAGCCGGAGGGCCACCCGCAACTATAACCTGGCCCGCCTCGATCAAATCTGTAGAGGCAGGGTCTCCTCCTCAGGGTCAAGGACCACCATGGGTACCCTAGTGGTAGTCAGGATCTCCCCTTCCTCTGCCTCGGCCCCGGTCGGGCCAGGGACTACTCCTTCGGCCGACGCCTCCCTGGCTGGCTCGTCCATAGGCGTCTGGGCCGTGAGGGCTTCCGTGGTTTGGGTCAGCTCGGCCAGAACCTTCTTCCATGCCCTCTTAGCTGGCCTGGCTTGCTCGCCTACCGCCAGCCTCTTCTGGCACATGGCGGCCTCCAACCTCTCGGTGGGGATATTCATTGCTGCACAAAAATAAATGTTTGTACGAAAAAAAAGAAAAAAGAAAGAAAAAGAAGAAGAAGATTTTTATGGACAAGGATAACGCCTGGCCGAGGGCGAGAAGAACAGGTTTCTGTGCTCACCGACTGCCGGGGCCAATTCGGCCTCATACAAGTTCTCCTCGGATAGAAGATCCTTGTAGGTAGGGATCTGGCAGGATGAAAGGTGGCAAAAGAGCCCCCCATCCCTATAGCTCACGGATGAATTTTCATTAGAGCTGCCATTTGGTTCCCTCCAGTCAGTCCTTACTCCCTCCACATGGGCAAAAAGATATCGGGATTTTCATCCCCTGATTTTGGATGGAAGACCTAGGGGAAGGGCCCTACCCGGCCTAGCGGTGACACCCACTAGGCCCCCTCGCTTTGGCGGCGGAGTTTGTAAAGGGCCCAGAACAAAGACAAACTGGCTACGGAGACCTGGAAGTGACAAAGAATGATGACGGAATAGAAGATCCAAACCGAATTCGGAGTCAACTGCGCCAGCACTAACCTATACCTATTTAACAAATTCAGGAAAAAGGGGTGGAAAGGGAGCCACAGCCCACACCAGAAGAACTCGTACAGAGCAATCCAACCGGGGAGGATGGAGATCACTCTGTCTTCGGGCTCTGGCACGGACAAGCGGATGAAGTTGGGAACCCTATACATGACCCTAACGGCCTCTACTTCTTTGGGGGTCATGGTGGAGGCGATTCCCCCCAGCCCTACCAGATCAAGGTCAACTGCCGGAGAAAGTGTTAGACACTGGGAGGAAGAAGGAGCTGCTCTCACCGGGGAGGTCGAGCAGATGATTGGTTGCTCAATGCCGGCCAGTCATGGATGGTGATTCTACCTAACGACCGGGGTGCTCGGCTAACTGAGGAGGTATGGTCCTCCTCAGCGGGCGCGGACGGCTCTACCACTGGTCTCTTACCCTCTCTAATGGCCCTACGATCCATGGGTCAAGGATGAAGAGGTGAAAGATGGAAGCTGACCTGAAGTTTATGGGGAAAGTGAAGACAGAAGGTCTCAGGTTGCAGAGGAGCTCAAGGAAGAAGAAAGCAAGGGGGCAATTGCAGTGTAAAGTTCTCCCCAAGCCCATGGAGCGCTTTTATACCCTAGCTTCAAATCGCATCATCCGAGGACTCGCCACATGGCCTGCAACCATTACGCCAGGTACCCAACCACCGGCAATCTCGCCCATGCCCGAGGCACTCCGCCTCGGTTCAGCCTAAACTCTCATAACTCCCATGTACTCTGCGGACATCTCTTCCTCACAGAATTTTACATAGCTGATCTCCATGCAAGCTTCAATCGCCTATAAAAGGGTAAGTCCACTGGGGACTCAGGTATGCAAACATAAGCACCCACTTATTCTCTCACCTCAGAGAACCTCCACCTCTCGGAGCCTTCTCTGCCCTAAAGAGCTCTCTCGAGCTCTTCCTCAGCTGTGACTTCGGTTGCTGACTTGAGCGTCGAAGGGTCCCCACCGGAGCACCCCTCCAGTCTTGGGACATCTTGTAGGTCTAGGCGAGGATCCCACCAGCAAGCAGATTATTCTCCCATGCACTCAAGACCAGCGATCGGACGTCAACACAACCCTTATCTAAAGATGATGTGAAGAATCATTTTGGACTCTTTGTTTTTTTGATGTGGAAATGGTGTCATGTTCACTAATGACTCAACAGTAGTACAAACTCTTCAAAGGGTTTTTTTTTTTTGGAGGATTGGTAGCTTATGTGCTATGGTTGAGGATTTCTGTTTCATGTAATATTGTTTTTATTTTTTGACAATCTTATAACATTGTTTCATATTAGGAAAGATGCCCATCTCAGCATCTTCCTTCATTTGTGATTTACGTGGTGCAGAGATTGCATTTGAATTGAAAATATGCATGTACTTTTTACTGCTTTAGTAGCAGCAAATCCTTATGTATAAAAGCATCCAAGCTATTCCCATTTTGTGGGCGAAAAGAAGATGCTGGAATTTATTTCTGAGAGAAAAATGGAAGTGTAAAAAATTTCACATTCCAAGAGCGTTGAAAGAGGGGGAAGAAGCTATCCCCATTTTGTGGGGGAAAAGAAGATGCTGGAATTTATTTCTGAGAGGAAATGGAAGTGTAAAAAACTTCACATTCCAAGAGCGTTGAAAGAGGGGGGAAGAAGGGTTTCACATTTCCATACTTCTTTTTTTTTTAAAAAAAACTATTCTTTGCTTCATCTCAAATCTCGCTTACGGTTGGACGGACAATTTTCCCTTGTTTCCCTCCCATTTCCCAAAGAAGCATGAGAAAATAATTAAAACAGTTTTTATGTCTATGCACGTTCTTGCTAATATAATTAGAATTTTGTATTATTTCTTAAAAGGGTTTAGTGCTTTGGAAAATTGTAACATTTCAATAAGTTAGCATTATGGTGCCATGTTTCCTCATTTTAACATAGGGCATAGTTAGAAGAAAAAGAAAAAAAAAAAGAACATTTATATACATTTTCTTCCTCTTTAATTATTGGGAAATAAATACCTCTAGATCATTTTTCTTTTTTCATGTTTTTTTTTCTTTCCATTAAGATCAAAATTATCCCTTAATATTTTCTATCTAATAATTCATGTCCACTTAATTTTAATGCAATCTTAATTCTAGAATATTATAATCAAATCGATATTTTTCATACAAAATTATCCCAACCAAACACAGAAAAATAATTTCACAGCTATTTTTTCAAATAAATTTTATATCAACCAAATATGTAAAATTTATTTTCTTTTGTAACATTTTTTTAGAAAAATATATCCGAAGAAAATTTTTCTTTAGAGAATCTTTTTAAGAAAAATTTCAAACAAGCTATAAATTCTAATTCAAACCCTACTTGACAAGTAGGACTAAGTCTCTGTTGGAGCCGACCTTAGTTCGTTCATTCTGATTTCAGAAGAAAAACTTTTGTATTGTTTCTGGTTGCGGCATGGAGGTATATTTGGATTGCTAGTGTCTCTTCATATATTTGAAATGCAATACAAAGCTAGGGGAGAGAAACAAAATAGAACTAGGCAACACATGGAGTTTCTTAGCAAGGAGGAAGGATTAGGAACGTGCACAAAGGTTCAAAGCAGTTCACAAGGGTATAAGCCAATCAACTGATATGTGGTGGGACTAAATACTTTTTATGATTTAATTTTATGCAAGAAAGATGTTTGCCATAAAGAACTTCATGATAAAGCTCAAAACCTTGTTTCAAGTTGGATGCATGAGGGAGGTGATGTTTAATGCAAGACTACCACAAGCAACGACAATCATCACTTTGAAACTATTATAGTCTTAAACAACCATGATTCTACACATGTCAGCTAAATTTGCATGAGATGCAATGAATATAGATTTTGCTCAATGCCAAGTTTAATGCAGTTTTATAAAAGTATCCTTTGAAAGCCTAAAATAAAGTATTTCCATTGTCCTGTTAGTATATAGGAGTTAAATACTATTTGGAGGAAAACATTAGCAAAGACTGAATGGTAGTTAGGTTCATTGTAGGTCAAATAGCAAGCATATTCGCATTGCAGGAACCTAGTTTGCATTGACCTATACTTCGAATGAAGTCAACCACATGGATGCGTAGCTAATTCATCATGCATGTTAATGCCTCGCCTTGTTGTTTGTATACAATCTATATAGGATTACCAAGCTTATTTGCTGAGCTCAAGTTCAGTCTTTTACCAGTTAAATCTTTATCAAGCCAAAGCTAAATATCTTGTAAGGAAAGGAAAGATCAAGTTCAACAAAAGCTATCAATTTACAAACTGCTTGCTCATGTGCAACCAAAGGTAATTTAAAATTACATATAATAAGTGTAAAATATAAAACTAATATCATAAATAATAAGGAAGAAAATATCAAACTTCTCTTGAAAAACTATCACAGTAATTTATACCAAACAAGCCTGGTTACTTTGCTTGACAAAGCCTAATATAGCTTCTTGAAAAATTCTTCTTGAATTTTGTCAATGAAACGAAAATAGACAAACCTCCATTCTTTCTGAAAGAATAAAATGCCAAAAGAGGTCCAAAATCCAACAACATATCCAAGTGGAATGGTAAGATAGAACCATATCGCTTCATCACTGTTCTCATTTCCAACTGAACCATATTCAATGCCATCAATTGATGTTGGAGTATCAGCTGATGTGTCACCTGGACATTTCTTGGTCAATGGATATCCACATAATCCATCATTGCCAGCGTAAATGGATGGATCGAGTGTTTGGAGTTGGTTGCCTGATGGTATTCTTCCCCACAAGTTGTTGTTTGCTAAGTTCAAGAAATTTAAAAAAGTTAGAGAAGAGATGCTTGGGGGAATCATACCTGAAAGTTGATTTATAGACAGATCAAGATTTTCCAACTCTTTTAGGTTACCAATCGTATCTGGAATGTGTCCGATCAAATAATTCCTTGATAAGTTAAGCAGCACCAACCCTGAGAGATTTGTTAGCTCTATAGGAATTTCTTGTGAGAGAGAATTGCTTGAAAGGTCGATGCCTATCATCAACAAAATGTTCTGCTCGAACACCAGCTCTCGACCTTCCCAATACACTGCTATGCTCTCCATGTACCCAAACAAAATATTCTGCAAATCTCTTCTTTGATTGCTTGATTTCATGGCTACAAGATTGCTAAAACTTCGTGGGATACTTCCAGAGAAGTTATTATAAGAGAGATCTAAGAGTTGTAGCGAAGTAAGATAACCTAGCTGTTCAGGAATGCTGCCACTGAACATATTTTGTCGTAGACGAAGGATCATTAATGATGGAAAGCTTTCCTTCTTCCATGTAGGGATTTCTCCAAAGAAACCATTCTCTCCGATATCTAGAACGGTTAGGTTCTTGCAATTTTTCAAGAATGCTGGAAATTCTTCAATGAAAGTATTGTTATTCAAGTGAAGAGACTGAAGTGAACATGAGGGGCCGATCATGTTAGGAATCCTTTCAGATAACTTATTGGATGCAATATTTAAGTATTGCAGACCTTTCATGTCCCAAAAGCACTGAGGGATTTCTCCAGAAAAATGATTTATAGAAAGATCGAGTGTTGCCAAATTCATCATTCTACAAATGAATGGGAATATGCTACCATTTAGCATGTTGTTTGAAAGAAAGAGAGAACTCATGCTGGGCAAGAAAGTGTGATTCATCATAGCCTTTTGCTGATCCATTGGAAGCATGCCTACCAACTGATTCCCAGATAGATCCAAGTACAAAAGGTTCGGAAGATTAAGGAGCTGGTTTGGTATCTCACCAGTTAGGTTGTTGTGGGAGAGATCCATACTATCAAGTTGCTTTAGGCTCGCCATTGTGTGAGGAATTGGACCTGTAAATGAGTTCATTGAGAGATTCATGTTCCACAAGTTGGTCAAATTCCCAATCTCTGATGGAATTTGACCAGTAAATAAGTTGTTTGAGAGACCCAAATCCAACAAGTTGGTCAAATTCCAAATCTCCGATGGAATTGGACCAGTAAATAAGTTGTTTGAGATATCCAGATCCATCAAGTTGATCAAATTCCAAATCTCCGATGGAATTGGACCAGTAAATAAGTTGTTTGAGAGACCCAAATCCATCAAGTTGATCAAATTCCAAATCTCTGATGGAATTGGACCAGTAAATAAGTTGTTTGAGAGACCCAAATCCATCAAGTTTATCAAATTCCCAATCTCAAATGGAATTGGACCAGTAAATAAGTTGTTTGAGAGACCCAAATACATCAAGTTGGTCAAATTCCAAATCTCCGATGGAATTGGACCAGTAAATAAGTTGTTTGAGAGATCCAAATCCATCAAGTTGATCAAATTTCCAATCTCCAATGGAATTCGACCAGTAAATAAGTTGTTTGAGAGATCCAAATCCATCATGTTGGTAAAATTCCAAATTTCCGATGGAATTGGACTTGGCATGCGGTTGCTCCGAATGTCTAAATATTCCAACTTTTTAAGCAATCCTATCTCTCCAGGTAGCCGACCATTCAAGGTTTTAGCTAACCCAAGGCCATAAAGCTGGGTCCAATTGGTGAACAAGTTTGGTGAGATCTCACGAGAGAGTAAATTATTGCCCACATCAAAAAATCTATATTGGTAAGACTTGACAAAGATTGGGGCAAGATCCCTATTAGGTCATTATAAGAGAGACGGAGAGCAGTGAGGTTGTTGCAGAGGCCCAGCTCAGAAGGTATGGTAGCATTCAATTTTGTATAATACAGATCGAGTTCTTCCAACATTCGAAGTTTGCCTAGAGAAGAAGGGATCGGTCCACCTAATGGATTGCCCCAGAGAACTAGTCTACGAAGGCTCGAAATGGACCCGAGTTTCGGTGGTATACCCCCGATTAGCTCGTTCGAGCCAAGAAGAAGGTCTTGAAGCTTGGACAACTTGGCAAGGGATGCTGGAATGACTCCTTTAACGAAATTATCAGAAAGATCGAGATGCTCAAGATTAACTAAATTGGTTGATAATGAGTTGGGTATCGGACCTTTTAGATAGTTGAACGACAGGTCAAGATAGGTCATTTTGGTACAGTTTAGTAGAAACGATGGAAATTCAAAATTCAGGTTATTGTTGAATAGTGATAGGTATGACAACGAAGGCATGGCGGTGAACTTGGAGTAGTTTGGCGTCTCCAAGGAATTGGAACTGAGGTCCAAATGGCGTACCTTTTTCAAGTGGCTGAGCTGGTATGGGATTGGCCCGACAAGAGCGTTGCTATAGAGACGAAGATGGAGAAGCTCCGAGAGCCTTCCGATCTCTGGTGGCACGGAGCTATAGAACTGATTGAGGCCAAGGTCCAACAAGGTGAGCTTGGAGAGATTAGAAATGCTTGGAGGGATGGGTCCATAAAGGAAGTTGGAACTGAGATCAAGGCTGGTGAGGTTGGGCAGAGACGAGAAAGCGAAGCTGTTGAGGGTGCCATTGAGTTTGCAATCGGATAAGTTTAGCTTAATAACGCTGCCATCGGAGTTGCAGAGAACACCGTGCCATTTACATGGGCTAGTTAAGTTGTCAAGAGACCATGAACTGAGAGAGTCAGGCTGAAACAAGTTGGTTTTCCATTCCACAAGAGCTTTAGCTTCGGTTTCTGCATCTGTTTTCAAAGAGAAGACCGATAGTAAGAGTAAGAGGAAAAAGAGAGGAAGTATAGTGGAGTGGAATAGGATCGGCCGCATAGCTGAAGGGAGAATAATGGTTGCCATTTCTTTCTCTTTTTTTTTTTTTGGATTGGTTAATTGCTTGGTTTTAATGGTGCGCCTCAGCTCTTCTTATATAGCGTGGAAGGATGGAGATGGGAGCATGGTGCTGTGGTTCCCAGAGCATCATGCGGTTCCACTTGGGCTTCCAAGCCGTGTCCTGCACGGCTCTAATCCGTAAAGTAGTGTATAGAATACGTGCGCGAGGAACGACGAAGCGATTGGGGTTCCACTAGGGTCCACGCTGAAGACTTGCTGTTCACTGTGGGTCAAAGTTATTATTTATTAAGACGCACCTTGAGCGACGAGGCAATCGGGGTTCCACAAGACTTGCTCTCAACAGCGGGTCAAAGTTCTTAAGACACACCGAACCATCAACGAAACGACATAGCTAGAGAAGTTTTTAGGCGGAAAGAGTATTATTATTATCTAATGTTCTATTAATGAAAGTTCATAGAAGTTCTTAAATTATTTTAATAATTCATTTTTTCTCTAGGTTGATCATGTCTATTATATCAAGAGTTACAAATATTCAAAACATTGGTAATGAAATTGATAAGAAAGCCAATAGATATAAATTTTATTTATTTATTTATTTATTTTTTTTTTTTGGGGAGGGGTTGGAGGTTTGGGGGCAACTAGTACTAATTGATGCGATACGTTAATCCATTGACAAAGATGCATTCTCTTTTTGGTTTATACTTTGGCATCATTTATCTCCACAAGCTTGTTGCTAGCTCTATTATAGTCTGGACGAACTAAGTAACTCTATATTATAAGATTTTAATAATTATCTTGAATGATGTAGCTATGATATTTGGATGTTACACTATAAAAGAAATGATCAATTATAAATTTTTAAATATTAGCAAAGCACTAACAAACTATAAAATGTATGTGCATATACTTCTGTTCTAGTACTAGTTTTAAGTATTCAATGCACCTCTTTCTTTGGGTGCAACTAATATTTATTCTTTGACCATCATTAGTAGTGCCATTAATTGTGATTCTCCAATTAGGACGCGCTATTGACCAGCAAGGATGGAGCATCAGTTTGCTAATTTGAGGGTACCCAAGCAGTAGGGACATCAATAAAATAAGTAGGCCTCTTAACTGATCTCTATGTATCATCTATAATTAACAACATGCACATCAAATGGCATTAATTATGTTTTCTTTCCTCCTAAGACTTATATTTATGCTCTTATATCAAAATTAGTACAATCTAAACTTAGCACAAGAGTGGATACAGGTACATCTTCACATTTTGAGTGCATCCTTGAGAAACATGCAAGGCTTGCTGAAAAAAGTCCAACATGATAGCAATAATATTATTATTTTTTATTGAATGGAAGCTAAAAAACATTTTTAATAATAACTAATAAAATTTTAACTACATTTTGTTTATTCATTTCTCTCTGGTAGTACTAAAGTCAGCTCATTCTTCTATCTCTATGCCACCAAAATTCCAACATATGCTAGCTATCCACGGGTTCTATAGAAGAAAGAAAGAAGTTTAAAAAATATGGTAGCTAAAAAAAGCTTAGCAAGAATTCCAAAATACAAACCGATATGACAAAAATAACATAGTACCCACATGATTAAGGCTACATATATATAATACCAATATAATCAAAGCAATACGATTAATGCAACATAATACCAACATAATCAAAGCAATATTATATTTTTAAATATTATTTTAAATATGGAACCAAGTGTGGAAAGTAAGCTAAATTGAAAATTTAAGAAGTTTGTTCGACCTTTTTCTAGCTTAGAATTAAGAAAAAATAACTATTTTATTATTATGCCATATATACAATTGTCTTAAATATCATTTAAGTCATTGAATCTTTGATTATAAATCTTTTGTTATACATTTAAATGTTATTTAAATATGAAATCAAGTGTAGCATTGAAAAGTTAATTTTTAATAATAAATATATATCGATTAATTTTTCTTTTAAATTTAATAAATTGTACATGAGCCACAAGGAGAAATGGGCAGAACCTAGCGTATACGGTGTCGGTGGGGTGACGAGGCAATTGGGTTCCACTAGGTTCCACGTAGAAGACTTGCCGTCAGCGGCGGGCCAAAATTATTAAAAGACCCACCGAACCATCAGCCTTCTGCCGTCAATGGCCAAGACTTACCGTCAACGGCTGGCCAAAATTTTAAAAGGCCCACGGAACCATCAGTCTTTTGCCGCAGTCAACGGCGGGCCAAAATTATTAAAAGACCCACCGAACCATCAGCGAAATGAGATGGCATTTGGGTTCCACGCGGAAGACTTGCCAGTGACCAACGCAGAAGACTTGCCGTCAACGGTGGGCTAAAATTATCAAAAGACACTGAACCACCAACGAAGTGAAGTGAGATGGGATTTGGAATCTCGGAGGAGTTCGGTGGGAAAAGGACGTTCCAACCACCACGAGCGTTCTAGATTTGATAAACTGTAGTCCATTGCTTTTGCTTTGCAGACTGATGCTAGAAAAACAAAAAAATTAGTGCAAATCTGATAACTGGCCTCCACATGACTGAGTTATAAAATCTATTTCCGGTTGACCAATTATGTGACGCTTGATTCATCGTATCGATAGCTTTTAATTTTTAATTCTTTCTTACCATCAATGATTGCCTATTTTGAGAGGATAACTATGTATAGCGATGCAACTCGGGCTCATGGAACTTGGATTTTTTCTCAACCCTAATCCTAACCCTATTTGTAAAATATCAATCCTAACCCTAACCCTAATCCTATTTGTAAAACCTCAACTCTAACCCTATTTTTAAAAATCAGGTTCGAGTTGAGTTTCGAATTGAAAGTTGGGTTGATGGAAAAAAAATAAATACTTTTTTAAAGTAAATAAACACCGAATTATGGATCCCATAGATGAAAAAATAAAATTCATTGTCAAACGCATAAGCTGGACTTGGGGCTTTAACATTGTATTAAAAAAAAAGTCTTACCTGAATTGAAGAAAAAATGAATGGGCCATGGGTACAGCCACTTCCCTGCTACAGTTTTATTGCATCTGGAAAACGTCAGCTAGTCTTTGTACAGAGGAATTTTAAAAGGTATAGAGGTAAAAAAATTGACCATGTTTAGCTTCTCAAAAGCAAGGAAACAACTGTTTGCCAAATAGAAACAAAAGACAAAGTAACAACTCCGATAGCCAAGGCACAGGAAGGTGTGAGGAAGACACCCTTTCGAAAACCACTTCTGTCATATCCTCTCTTTTTTTTTCTTTCACTTCATCATTGCACATCCCACTTCCGAAGTAGAAAACGATAAGGTAACGAGAAAGGGATCAAGCAAGACACCATGCCGAGCTCATACCCTACTCTTGCGAAGAGAATGATAAGCTCGCTGCAAGATAAACATAATAAAAGAACGAAAAAGCGAATGAGCCAATACTTCGCCTTCGATGAGAAATTACAGCAGTCGAGGATGCAGGACTAACATTGCTTAACTTGATATCTTCACCGTTCATAGATCAAAGAGATTCGTGACATCTGAGCTCCTATGTCGTACAGCTTGCTTTTGATTTGGGCACGTCGGTCATGGAAGGTATATTTTTAAAAAATCGGAAGATTATTTTATTTCGCGGGCTCTTCCTACGAAAGGCAACAAAAGTCGAAAAAAGCTCCAATTCCAATACGCCTCCCAATGCTCACCACCACAACCCGAAGCATTTTGAAACCATCCCTCTATATTTACCAAAACACCCTCCATCACATCTTTCATTAGTCCATTCACTTCCATCTGATCGAACCAACCTACATCCATTTCATCATTTCAAACATAACCCCCCTCGGTTCGAAGAAGGCGTGGCCTCCCTCTGGGGCTCTACTACCTCTCTCTCCCGCTCTCTCTCTCGCTGCAATGCCTTATTGCAGGGATGGCGGTGCCATAAACAAAGAAGAGGATGGGGCGGAAAGTGGAACGAAATGTGCGGGTAGTCTGCCTTTTGTTTTGTTCTTCTTTTTCTCGCCTGCGATCGACGGCCTTGCCCTCCTCGTCCTCAAGTTGGCCATCTCGTCCGACCAATTAACGCCCTCGATGCTCCCAAAAATTTGGTGCCGATAAGCTGCCCCTGTTCAGGTAACCCTCGGGTTCGAGTTAATCGCAACCCGAACTCGGTGAATTGCAAATCGGGTCGGGTTAAACCCGAGTTTTTTGGCTTTGGGTTGGGCAAACATGAGTTTAAACACTGCTACAAAATGGGTTCAGTGGGTCGGGTTCGGGTTGAACCCGGCCCAAGTTGCACCCCTAACTCTGTAGATACTTATTATTTCTATAGTGTAAAAAGATGGCAATATGAAATAAAAAGTTAATTATATGCAATAAGAAATTAAGGCTGCTTATTATAAACTTCATCTATAGGATTGATTGGATTTTATGATTTCAATCAATATAGTATTTTATAAGATTGTAGACAATAGAAGGACCATTTAGAAACTTACCTTTAGAAACTTACCTAAAAGTAAGACTTTCATGGATCTGGTGGCCAGCGACCCCTGTCCTATCCTTCTGCAGCAGATTTGTTCTTTGATGTATCTGGGCTAATTCATACGAGAATTATGTGATCGTCCGTTTGTACCAAAAAAAAAAATAAGACTTTCTTCTTCTTTTATTAGATTGAATTTGTTATAAGATGAAACATATCCAGCAAATTGTTAACTATTTGGATATCTCTATAAAAAAGAGGTTTTAAGTTCAAATCTGGGTGATAAATATACACACACTTCTTGTTGGAAGTATCTTTAGACCTTTTTTTTTTTTTTTCATGGCAAAAATATAAAATTTGATGAAAATTGAGATATAAAAGATAGTATGACTCTCTTTTCTCTCTCTTTATCAATCTACATCGAATATTACCTTTTACCGCTTTTTACCACTAGCTTCTTATGTTACGATAAAGCTTGAGCTAAGTTAATAAGAACCTAAAACCCCATCAATACCTGATTATTTCTGGATATACTAACAGGTGCAAGCATAGGGTATAAATTGGATTCAAGTTTAGATTTGGCATAAATAGTTTAGAGTTGGATGTAAATACAGCAAAGACATAGGAAAAATTTTAGATAGAAGGAGCATTATTATTATCTAATTTTCAATTACTAATTAAAAGCTCATGGAAGTTTTGAATTACTTTAGTAATTCATTTTTCTCTAAGTTGATCATGCCTATTACATCAAGAGTTACAAATATTCAAACATTGGTAATGAAATTGATAAGCAAGCCAATAGATATGATTTTTTTTTTTTCTTTTGTTTGGGGGGGTGGGGGAGGGGGCTGGCAACCAGCACTAATTGATGCTTATGCGTTAATCAATTGACATAGATCCATTCTCTTTTATGGTAAATACTTTGGCATCACTTATCTCATCAAGCTCGTTGCTAGCCCTATTATAGTCTTGACGGACTAATGTAACTCTATTATAAGATTTTAATTATTATCTTGAGTGATGTAGCTATGGTATTTGGATGTTGCACTATATAAAAGAAATGATCAATTATAGATCTTTGAATACCAATAAAGCACAAACAAACTATAAAATATATGTGCATATAATTCTGTTCTGGTACTAGTTTTAAGTACTCAAAGTAACTTGTCTCATGAGCACAACCAATAATTATTCTTTGACCATCATCAGTAGCGTCATTGTGATTCTCCTATTGGAATGCATCAATGACTAGTGGTACCGAAGTAGTAGTGCCATCAATAAACCAAATAGGCCTCTTAGCATGGTCTCTATGTATCATCTATAATTAACAACATGCGCATCATGAAGTAATAATTTTTATTTTTTAGCTAACTAGCATGGCTTATATGTAATTTAATTTTCATGTGGCATTAATTATGTTTTCTCTTCTCCTAAGACCTTAAACCTATGCTCGAATATCAAAATTAGTACAATCCAAATCTAGCACTAGAGTTGATGCATGGTACAGCTTCACATTTTCTGAGTGTACCTTGAGAAACATATAAGGTCTACTAGAAAAGTTAAACATGACAGCAATATTAATAATAATAATATTTTCTATTGAATAGAAACTAACAAACATTTTAAATAAAATTTCAACTACATTTTGTTTATTCATTTATTTCCAGTAGTATGTTTATTCTTCTATCTCTATGCTACCAAAGTCCCATCACATGATAGCTGATCATGGGCTATATAAATGAAAAAAAGTTTAGAAAAATATGGTAAGCTAAAATAGTTTAATAAAAATCTCAAAATACAAACCGATATGACCAAGATAACATAATACCCGCATGATTATACCAATAAGATTAAAAGCTGACCCTATGTAGTTGGGAAAAGGCTTAGATGAGTTGAGTTGAGTTGTGTAATACCAATAAGATTAATGCAACATAAAACCGAGATACCAACTAACCAAAGCAACATAATACCATCATGATTAAGGAAAGCTACAAAGTTAGATAAAACATATATGCATCATTAAGATGAAATCATCTACAAGCATCATCCAATTTATGCAATAGCTACATGTTGAGCCAAATACGAGAGCATATGTAAGCACAAATTGTAGTTAAATATAAAACTATCAAATTAATATGATGAAACTTTGGAATGACCATGACCACGTAAAACCTACCTAGGGGTGTAATCAAGCCGAGTCAAGTTGATATAGTGCCAAGCTCGAGCTTGACTCGATTCTAAAATTTGAAGCTTGAAATTTGACTCATCAAGCTCGATCGAGTTTCTTATTTAGACCTCGAACTCGAGCTCAATGAAATACTCGATATATTCGAGCTTGACTTGAATTTCTATGTAAAAATTAAAATAAAATAATTTTAAATTAAAATAAAATATGATTTCAACTTAAAATTCAAAGGAGTTTAAGATTTACAATACAATGAAAATATAGTTAGGACAATATTGTAAATATGTATAATTATAAGAGTAAAATAGTAACATTATATAAGCTCAATTAAGCTCGCGAACTTTTCGAGCCGAGTATTTTAATACTCGAACTCGACTCAATAATATACTTGAGTAACTCGAGTTTGAGCTTGACTCGATAAGCAGCGAGTCGGTTTCAGTCGATTTTAGGCTACTCGTGAGCTGTCTCGATTCAGTTACACCCCTAAACCTACCAATAGCAGGGCTATTTGAATTCTATATATAATCTATACACAGTAGAGTTATTTCAATATGATCATGTAGAATCTATTTATGCTAGAGCTATCTCAATATCACATACAACTTGATCATGTCAAAATTATCTCAATACCATGTACAATTTGTTTGTGGCATGGCTGTCTCAATACCACATGCCTACCTTGATGGGTTTATCTCAATATATAATTAGTCCAATAGTCCATTATTAAATCTGTCGATCATCTAAACTTAATTATCTCATGCTACATCATACTATATATATATATATATATATATATATATATATATATATATATATATAGACACACACACACACATATACATATCCATAGTTGTTTAAACCTCAATTTATGCTATGTCACATCATGCTGGTCATGCATATAAATCCATAATTTCTTCAAGACTAGAATTTGCCATGCTACATCATATTGATCATATGTATACATCCATACATTATCGAAAATTTGTATTCTGCCATGTGATATCATACTGATCATGCACCTCTATACTCATCAATCATTCAAAACTCGATTAAACCATGCTACTACATATAAATCATCCATAATATGCCATGTCATATATCAAAGATAATACATTGAATTTCGAATTCTCATGCAGATGCTTTCAATGAGAGATGCAGAAGAAATTCATAAAAAATGTGTAAGAAATTCTTACATTACTCTGAAGTAACTCCTACACCATAAAATCAAGGCCAGCTTCAATTATCATCTACCTACATTATAATGCCAATCCTAAATTAAAATATTTTGTAGTTTGTAAATATAAAAAATGACTAATTACTTAAACAAATTAAAAGTTTTAACTAGTTACTTAAACAAAACTAAAAAATTTGAATTTAAATGGACTCTTTTAATTCCTTTGGTTAATTTATATTAGTTATAAATTATTATGTTTATTTAGAAAATATGTTTAAATGTGTCATTTAATTATTTTTGATTTTCACGTATACTTAAATATTTTAAATTGAGTGCAGAACATATTATCCCTGGCCTGCTAGTTGCCATCTGAGTTGACATAACAAACACCCAATCCACCCCTTACCAGAAGAGAGCAAGAAAATCTTCTTCTCCTCCCGCCCATGCTAGCACTATCGCCCAACAGGAAAATTCAGAGCCAATCAAAGAAATGCTTGGAAATTGGAGGATATTCCTCACTAATAACAGAAGATTATAACCACAAGTTTCTGGTGTAACTCGCATGGAAACCACATGGAATTCAGGTTGCCAGTAATTTTATCACTGGCACAGCTTGTTGGTGGGTATTGTGTGGCAGATGGTGGCTACCTACTTGAATCAGACTGAGGCTAGAGTTATACTCTATGTCCTTAAGACAATTTCGTCCCGCAATGGTGCTTACGGTCAGTATGACGATTGTCTCCCAGGATACAACAGTCTCCTTTTGATGAAAGCAGCACTACAATTCACCAAAATAATCGAACCAAGAATGCTACTCTCTTTTCAATGCACTATTGCTATACTATCCTTAGGAAAGTATGCAAATGCCTAAGAGAGAAGAAGACTAGAATTGATTCAAATTGAACTCAATTCGGAATGGCTTGGGATGAATGAAATGAGAGGGTCTAGGGTCCTATTTATAGGTTTTTAGATGCCCTTTGGAAGCAACCTTAGAAGCAACCTTATGCCCCTTGGAAGCAACCTACGAATTAAATTAATTCGAATTCTTTTGATCAAAGGATGTTTGATAGCCCATTCACTTCGTGATCTTCAGATCAGATCGGATAAGCCTTTTCATGGCTGTGATCTGAAGATCTGAAGATCAGATAAGCCCTTTCATAATTGTGATCTGATGATCACGTTATCAGATAAGATGACTTATCTACAACCGTTTGATTGCCTTATCATCAACGGTTCGATTGACTTATCATTTGATCGAAGGGACGCCTTATCAACGGTCCTGATGGTCAACCGTTGACCGGTCAACCGTTGACTGGTCAACCTTGACCAGTTGACTGGTCAACCTTCCAACGGTCAAATCATCAACGGTCATGATCAATCCTGATCAGCGATCACCAATGGTTGTGATCAATCCAAGTCATCTTGATCTCAGCCCCTCATCTCAATCCTGATCAGTTTCTACCGTCTGATCTTCATCATCAAAAAATTAAAGCCCCTCAAGTGCAAAGTGCGCCTACAAAGCGCCCATTGCGCCCTTCGCACACGCGCGTGCGCGTGCGCGTGCGCGAGGGTGATGCTTCGCATCACCCTCAAGCTCTCCTTCTATGGTGAGCCTAAGGAACTTAAGCTTCAAGGAGAGGTTTCCATATAAGTGAACCTTCCTTTCTTGTTCTTTTCGATGTGGGACTAAATGTCCCCGCAATTTCTCATTCACATACATAAGGGGTAATGGGCTTTCAAGGCCCATTAGGGTATTTATGACCTATTTTGGCCCATTACCCAACAATCCCCCACATGAATGGAAATTGGACTTAGATCAAAGATCATCAAAGATCAGCAAAGGCAAACCCCCACATAAAAGGATTTTAATGCAAATGAATATGCAGACACACTAAAGAGAGTATAATGGGATGAAGTTGTATCGGGATAGGTAGCTTGTGGCTTTGAACCTTCCTTAGTGAGTTGTTATCGAGTTTACTTGCTAAAAGGTGAACATGATGTCTTGAACCTTTCAGCGTTTTGTGTAAACTAAGACAATAACAATCACGCAACTTCTTCCCGAGCATTCTTTTGGTTCTCATGGTTGTGTTCATTTTGGCCCCGAACAACTCCTGGTCTCATGAGTGCTTCAGAGAATTAAACCTTAAAATTCTCATAGAATTGGCCCAGTTCACACTCACATAGGTGATTCTTATTAAGAGTATCCTGCTATACCCCACATGATGTTCATGTCATAAGAATCATTAAAAGCAATGCTTATCCTAGTACCTTTAGCAGGTAGCACCAATTATCATAGGAATGAGTAGGATTGTACATCCTTAGTGCTATCAAGTCTCTTCATAATTTAGTTGTCCCTTTTGAACCTAGATCTTGGGATCTCCAGTCAGCTAGGTTGGGTATCCACTATGAAGATTTTTTAGTTATAGGTTTTAAACCCATTCCCCTCGATAAACAGTTTACTTGATCTCTTGGTAACCCCTTTGTTAATGGATCCGCTAGGTTTTTCTTTGACTGAACATAGTCAATAGAAATTACACCAATTTCAAGTAACTGCTTAATGGTATTATGTCTGCGACGTATATGTCTAGACTTACCATTATATATCTTATTCTGTGCTCTGCATATTGCCGATTGACTATCACAATGTATGCATATTGCAGACACAGGCTTTGGCCAACATGGAATATCTTCTAAAGGTTTCGAAGCCATTCTGCTTCTTCAGCTGCCTTTTCTAAGGCAATAAACTCAGATTCCATAGTGGATCGAGCTATACATGTTTGCTTAGAAGATTTCCATGACACAGCACCTCCTCCTAAGGTGAATACATATCCACTTGTGGATTTTGTATCTTCTGTGTTAGATATCCAATTTGCATCACTGTATCCTTCTAATACAGCTGGATATCTTGAATAATGTAATCCATAACTTAGGGTATATCGCAGATATCTTAATACCCTTATTAGAGCTGTCCAATGATTTGGACCTGGATTACTTGTAAATCTACTCAACTTATTGACAGCATATGCTATGTCAGGACGAGTACAATTCATGACATACATTAAACTGCCAATTATACGTGAGTATTCCAATTGAGATATGGGTTCTCCAGTATACTTAGCCAAATGTAGATTAACATCTACAGGTGTTTTCACCGGGCTAGTATCATACTTTTTATACTTATTTAATATTTTCTCAATATAATGAGATTGAGATAATATTATTTCCTCAGATGTTCTAGTGATTCGAATCCCTAGTATAACATCTGCAACACCCATATTTTTCATATCAAAATGTTTGATCAACATTTTCTTTGTCTGTTTAATCATTTCAGTATTACTACCAATGATTAACAGGTCATCTACATATAAGCAGATTATCACATACCCTTCAGGCAGGGTTTTGGCATATATACATTTGTCACATTCATTTATTTTGAATCCATTTGATAACATTACATTATCAAATTTTATATGCCATTGCTTAGGTGCTTGCTTTAATCCATATAAGGATTTAACAAGTCTACACACCTTCTTTTCTTGTCCTGGAACAATAAATCCCTCAGGTTGTTCCATGTATATTTCTTCATCTAATTCACCATTCAGAAAAGCAGTTTTAACATCCATTTGATGAATTTCAAGATTGTTAATGGCTGCAAAAGCGATTAACATTCTTATAGATGTTATTCTACTTACTGGTGAATAGGTATCAAAGAAGTCTATACCTTCTTTTTGTTTGAAGCCCTTAGCCACTAATCTGGCTTTATACTTGTCAATTGATCCATCAGCTTTTAGCTTTTTCTTAAATATCCACTTGCACCCTAAAGGTTTCATACCAGATGGTAGGTCTACCAACTCCCAGGTATGATTATGCATGATGGACTCAATTTCATTATTGACAGCTTCTTTCCAAAAGGGTGCTTCTGGATTAGACATTGCCTCTTTGAATGTCTGAGGTTCATCTTGTAACATATAAGTTACATAATCAGGACCAAAAGACTTTGCTATTCTTGGTCTCTTACTGCGTCTAGGTTCATCTTCAGGATATTCATCCTGATGACTACTACTAGCAGTATTATCATAAGTTCTTTTATTTGAACTTATTTCTAATTTCCTTTTGCTTGGAAATATATCTTCAAAGAATGTTGCATTCCTTGATTCCATGATTGTATTTATCTGTATATCAGATATATCTGATTTATGTACAAGAAAGCGATATGCACTACTATTATGTGCATAGCCGATAAATATACAATCAACAGTTTTAGGTCCTATTTGACCTTTTTGGGGTCCGGAATAGCTACTTTAGCTAGACACCCCCACACTCTTAAGTAATTGTAGAAGGCTTCTTTCCTTTCCATAACTCATATGGAGTAACTTCCTTCTTCTTAAGAGGTATCTTATTAAGAATATGATTTGCTGAGAGAATTGCTTCTCCCCATAAATTCTGTGGTGTACCAGAATTTATTAACATAGCATTCATCATTTCTTTTAATGTGCGGTTTTTACGTTCCGCAATTCCATTAGATTGAGGTGAATAAGGAGCAGTAGTTTGATGAATAATGCCATGCTCCTGACAGAATTCGTCAAAAGGTGCATCGTATTCACCACCTCTATCACTCCTTATGGCCTTAATCTTTTTGCCAAGTTGATTTTCAACTTCATTCTTATAACATTTAAACATTTCTAAAGCCTCATCTTTAGACTTTAGTAGATACACATAGCAGTATCTTGTTGAATCATCTATAAATGTTATAAAATACTTTTTACCTCCTCTAGTTTGAATTGACTTTAAGTCACATAGATCACTGTGAATTAAGTCAAGAGGTTCAGTATTTCTTTCAACTGATGGAAATGGTGTTTTTGCTAACTTAGCTTCAACACACACTTCACACTTGTAATGTGGATCGATTTCATGATTAGGTAATAATTTAATTTCATTAATTTTCGTAATGAATTAAAATTCGCATGTCCTAATCTATCATGCCATAAACAAGAAGAGTCAATCATATAAGCAGAAGAAGATGCTTTATTCATTTCAAGGTTTCTGTGTACAGTCATTACATTCACCTTGAATAATCCATTATTCAAGTAACCCCTTCCAATAAATATACCCCCCTTAGTGAGTACAAATTTATCAGACTCAAAAACCATCCTAAAGCCATGTTTGCTTAGGAGGGAGCCTGATATGAGATTCTTCCGGATGTCAGGGACATGTAGCACATCATTCAGTAGAAGCTCCTTGCCAGATGTCATTTTCATAACGATGCGGCCAATTCCTTCTATCTTGGATGTCGCGGAGTTACCCATGAACAGATTTCTGCCATTGATAGGAGTATATGATGAGAACATACTCTTATCAGAGCAGACATGTCTGGTAGCTCCAGTGTCTATGTACCACTCATTTGCTTTGTCAACCATGTTTGCTTCAAATACAACTGCTGACAGCATCATCTCGGATATCTCTTTGGATAGGGATTCAGTCATGTTGACCTCTTTCTTTTCTTTATCCTTGAAACGGCAGTCCTTGGATTTGTGTCCTTGCTTACCACAAACAAAGCACTTTCCCTTGAACTTATATTTCTTTGGATTGCCCTTCTTCTGTTTAAAGCCTTCGCCTGGAAACTTGCGTTTCTTCTTCCCTTCTATGAGGTTGGCCTTTGGCTCAGCAGGTTGTCCTCCTGCCTTCTTTCTTGGCTCTTATTGTCCTCCTCGATCCTTAGGCGGACAATTAGGTCTTCAAGTCCCATCTCCTTCGCTTATGCTTCAGGTAGTTCTTGAAGTCCTTCCATAGTGGTGGTAGCTTCTCTATGATGGCAGCTACCTGGAATGACTCGCTGAGAGACATTCTCTCTGCATGTATCTCATGCAGGATGATCTGGAGCTCTTGGACTTGCTCCATAACTGTTTTGTGGTCGACCATTTTGTAGTCTAGGAACCTTCCAACCACAAATTTCTTGTGTCCAGCATCCTCTATCTTGTACTTTTTATCTAGGGATGCCCATAACTCCTTGGCAGTAGCAATACTACTGTACACATTGTACAGGGTATTGTCCAGACCATTGAGTATATAATTCTTGCAAAGGAAGTCTGAGTGCTTCCATGCCTCTACCGCAGCAATGACTTGCTTGTCGGTCTCCCCTTCCTTCAGGACAGGCGGATCTTCATTCAATACTCTGACTAGATTCAGAGTTGTGAGGTAGAACAACATCTTCTGTTGCCACCTCTTGAAGTCAGTGCCGGTAAACTTCTCCGGCTTCTCGGCTTGAACGGATGTATGCATGGTAGCCATCTGCAGCAGCACTTGTGAAGGACGGAAAATTGTCTTAAGATTGTTGGTGGGTATTGTGTGGCAGATGGTGGCTACCTACTTGAATCAGACTGAGGCTAGAGTTATACTCTATGTCCTTAAGACAATTTCGTCCCGCAATGGTGCTCACGGTCAGTATGACGATTGTCTCCCAGGATACAACAGTCTCCTTTTGATGAAAGCAGCACTACAATTCACCAAAATAATCGAACCAAGAATGCTACTCTCTTTTCAATGCACTATTGCTATACTATCCTTAGGAAAGTATGCAAATGCCTAAGAGAGAAGAAAACAAGAATTGATTCAAATTGAACTCAATTCGGAATGGCTTGGGATGAATGAAATGCTTAGGTCTAGGGTCCTATTTATAGGTTTTTAGATGCCCTTTGGAAGCAACCTTATGCCTCTTGGAAGCAACCTTATGCCCCTTGGAAGCAACCTTACGAATTAAATTAATTCGAATTCTTTTGATCAGAGGATGTTTGATAAGCCCATTCACTTCGTGATCTTCAGATCATGTGATCAGATAAGCCTTTTCATGGCTGTGATCTGAAGATCTGAAGATCAGATAAGCCCTTTCATAATTGTGATCTGATGATCACGTTATCAGATAAGTCTTTTCACATGACTTATCTACAACCGTTTGATTGAAGGGACGCCTTATCATCAACGGTAGATTGACTTATCATTTGATCGAAGGGACGCCTTATCAACGGTCCTGATGGTCAACCGTTGACCGGTCAACCGTTGATTGGTCAACCTTGACCAGTTGACTGGTCAACCTTCCAACGGTCAAATCATCAACGGTCATGATCAATCCTGATCAGCGATCACCAATGGTTGTGATCAATCCAAGTCATCATTTGATCTCAGCCCCTCATCTCAATCCTGATCAGTTTCTACCGTCTGATCTTCATCATCAAAAAGATTAAAGCCCCTCAAGCTCCTCTGCAAAGTGCGCCTACAAAGCGCCCATTGCGCCCTTCGCACACGCGCGTGCGCGTGCGCGAGGGTGATGCTTCGCATCACCCTCAAGCTCTCCTTCTATGGTGAGCCGAAGGAACACAAGCTTTAGGAGGAGGTTTCCATATAAGTGAACCTTCCTTCCTTGTTCTTTTCGATGTGGGACTAAATGTCCCCGCAATTTCTCATTCACATACATAAGGGGTTAATGGGCTTTTAAGGCCCATTAGGGTTTTCATGACCTATTTTGGCCCATTACCCAACGCAGCTGCAGCCTGGACCGCCACGCGTGTATCAAGAACTTGATAATGCACTGTACCCAGAGTTTTATTTCAGGCTTGGTTCTTTTTGTAGGCTGGATTTATTTTATATTATCTTGCGTTGGAATTTGCTACTATTAATTGTTAGTAATGTTAATTTTAATTATAAAATTGACTGAATAAATTTGGCCTAATAATATAAGTAGGATGAGCTCACTATTGATTAAAAAGTGATATACAACTTGAGCAAACCTGTATTAATTGATGTGGTTGGTAGTTTATATAGAGGCTTAAAGCCAAATAATAAATCATGATGGGAAGACCTATTAAAATTTTATTATAAATTGAATAGGTTCTCTTTTCTCTCTCCTTATATTTTGCGAGAAAGGAGCAAGAGAAAAATCTAAATCTCTAATGAGTACTTTTAGGAATTTTTTTTTTATAAATTATGATGCAAAAAGATATAACAATAAATTATATTTTGATTATTATTTAATATTCTAAATTTCACATATAATATAAAAAATTTTAATAAGTAGTATCAGAGCAAATTTGGCTTAATAATATAAGTAGGATGAGCTCTTATTGATTAAAAAGTGACCTACACCGTTTGAGTTTGAGCAAATTTTTATTGATTGATCTGGTTGATGGTTTTTATGGCCTAAAACCAAATAATAAACCGTGTCCCCTTTTCTCTCTCCTTATATATTGCGAAAAAGGAGCAAGAAGAGAAAAATTTAAATCTCTTATCAGTACTTTCAGGACTTCTTTTTTAAAATTATGATGCAAAAAGATTTTGATGTTCTAAATTTCACATATGATATTTAAAAAGTTTTAATATATGGTATCATAACAGATATATGTGGATTTAGAACCGATATCATCAAAAAGAAATAAGGGTTAAAAAAAACTAATTAATGGCTGATTCTAAGAAAATCTTTTCGTTTACATAAACCAAGCAATTTCTTTAATCTTAACCAGAGACCCGATATCATCAAAAAGAACAACCAAAACTCTCAAATATATATATATTAAAAAGAAAAACCTGTGACGTCACTAATTTCTAAAGGCCTTGTTGGAGTTCTCTTTCTTATTATATCCTAAGTTCATTTGGTAGCATGCTTTCTGGTGTGACTAAATTTTTCATTAAGGTGATGCATGTACCATATTCTGAATCATGTTCGATAGTTTTAGTTAGTAGCTTTGTTTCTCTTAAACAGATTAGAATGCCTGTAGGTTAAGTTCCAAATGAGCTTTTGTACGGAAGAGTTGGATATCACGTACGTTTCGTCTTGAATAAGTGTTGCTGTGGAAATCCGTTCTCCAACTCAGGTGCGCTCCTGGCTCCTAGTCCGAACACCGATCTCGACGTTCGGAGTGGAACCTGCAAGACAGTCCGCGCTCACAAAGGATTTCCTTGGGGTTGTCCTCTGCGGGGACCCTCCGATACCCAAGTCAGTGGAGATTCACAGCAAGCAGATGTGAGGAGAAGACTCTCACAGAAGTGTTACTCCGAGCTCTGTGGGAGCTTCAATGGAGTTTTTTCTCAGTATCAGAGTGAGTAAAATGATGCATGAAATGTATGCATGTATGCGTACCTGAGAGGTTTGAGGACTGTGATATTTATAGGTGATCACCTGATTCTCTGAGCGTATAGCGGGGGTCCAAAAGTTGTTGTGATTCGAAATGGATTCGAATCAAGTTTGTTACAAGGCCGATAAGATCCGTATCTTGTCAGTTAGAGGATCAACAGCCAGGAGAGCTGGCTGATGCCTTGAGATTCAATGATCAGGTAGGTTGTAGGTCACTCCAGTGGGTCCTAGGCCACTCCTATGTATGATTTTCCATTTGAATCTTATTCAGATATCATGGGTCTGAACTCTCCTGTGCCGGATTCCACAGAGGTATTCGGGTGCCTCGACCTGGTCGAGGTGGGGGACAACTTGGTTTTTCAAGGTATAAGAATGGCTCGGGTTACCGAGGTATGGACAGCTCTAGTTGCCGAGGTATAAGAATGGCTCGGGTTACCGAGGTATGGACAGCTCTAGTTGCCGAGGTATAAGAATGGCTTGGATTACCGAGGTATAAGAATGGCTCGGGTTATCGAGGTATGAGGATGGCTCGGGTTACCGAGGTATAAGAATGGCTCGGGTTACCGACCCGACTTTGTTAAAGGCGATTGACTTCGATAAAGGTGACTTAGCCTCATCGCTGGGTGGTCGTGATAGTTGGCCGACAGAATGATAGGATCGGACTCATTGGGATCGGACTTGACCCAAATGTCGATGGGTACGGGTCTTAATGTAATGATAATTTTACTCCTCATCACATTCCTCCCACTTCCTAGTCCGAAGTGTAAATTCGGATATAGGGAGTAGATTCCTGGAATAATCTTATTCAGGGGGATCCGAAGGGTCAGGCAATGATAATCTCGTGAATGACAAGCCGCTGTTTCGTTATCATTTTTCGCAGTGGCTTGAGGAGGAAACGCCTCGTTTCCAGCAGGCTGCGATTGTGGGAGTTCCACATGGTGGGACTCCTCTATTTCTGGTGCTCATATTGGAAGTTTTGGCATCTTGGGGTTTCTTTTTGGAGTGCTTATTTAAAGAGGGCTAGGGCGGCACTTCTTCTGCAATGCCTCTTCGTCCCTGCCATAGAGATTTTCCATTCTTCCCCGAGTCCTCGCTTGCTTGTTCGCATTCCACCCCTTATTCATCCAATATGAAGGGTCCGGGTGATGTTGCCTCAGAGGTAACCTTTGATGACCTGGATAGAATCCGTCACCATTATAGGGTTCCTGGGGATGTAGCTTTATGGGTGCCGAGGGCTGAGCACAGGGTTTTGACCGAGTTAAGCCATGGAGTCTTCTTTTATGAGGAGAGCTTGAGGACGGGTCTCCGGTTCCCTCTTCACCCACTGGTATAGGAGGTGATGAGGTTTTACAATATATGTCCAAGAATGGTGGCACCGAATAGCTGGCGCAATCTCATTGGGTTCATCTCGATGTGTAGCTGCGTTGGGGTAACCGCGACCCTCCCCATATTTCGAGTTTTTTACAACTTGGTCTCTGGGAGAAGCTCTGAGTGGCCCTATATTGGCCTCCGAAAGTCATTCAAGATGATTTATGATAACCCGTCTTTGATAAAGGAGTGGAAGTCCCGATTTTCATCATCGATGGAAACATCGGTTCAGATTTTCTAAGGGGATGGGGGAGTTATGTGAAGGATCCGGAAGCGCATCTGAGTTGAGCGAGTAGGAGAAGAGAGATCTGATGACCCTTCGCAATGGTTCGGAGGTATCGGCCAGTACTCTATTATCGGATGATGCTCTTTTTACCGCCGGGCTTAGCTTCATTGACCCTCAAGGTGAGTCTTCACCCTGATGGTCAATGTGTTTATGTAATTCCGTTACTGAACATTTGCTATGTTTCCAGCCGAGAGGTCCGCATTTGTGGGCCAAATAAGGAAGGAGTTAGGCAAGCGCCATAGGGGCTTCAGCTCTGGGGATAAACATAGGTTCGAGAAGAGGTTTCGTCCTTCGGGGTCTCGCCCGAAGGAGATAAGGAAAGATAGCGTTGGCCGCCACTCTTCCACCCCTAAGAGGGGGAAGCGGGAGCATCGGTCGCTATTGGTGAGCCCCCCTGCCGGAGGAGGACGCGGTAGTGGAGATGGAAAGTGCTGTCGGGGAAACTTGGAGAGAGCAATCAAAGTTTCCCCCCTCAAATAGTGGTCGTATTCAATGATGCCAAGGAGGTATCGCCGGTCCGTCCGGCAATCCCCCTACCAGAGGTTAATCAGCCTCAGTTACCAGCGGTGGGAGCCCTCTGGCACTGCGTGTAGAAGAGGCCTCTGCTCAGGTGGAGGGGTCAGGAGAGGCAGTCGCGGCTGCCGAAACCCAAGTGGAGACGCCTATTAGAGAGTCGGCGGAGGTCGAGGGACCTCCCGCCGAGGGTCTCTCTCTTATGGTACAAGGGGATGTCGCGAGAGAGACCGAAGTACGGGTGGAGTCTGCTGAAGATGAAGCAACATTTGGAGAGGGAGAGGAAGAAGAAAAAGAATCACTGAATGAAGGGGATGCTCGGACCGAGGTTCCTTCAACCGAGGCCGAAGCATCCGAGGCCTTGCAGGCTAGAGTTCTGATGGAGGAAGCCAAGCGGATGGTGGTTCCTCAGGTCGAAGTCCCTCATGCCGGTTCTTCGGCTATGAGGTCTCTTATTCATGGCCCAGAGGTGGACGACATGCTTAGCGCCTTGATGCAGTCCATACTGCATGCGGGGGGGAGTTCCTCGGCGGATTAGCCAGCAGTCGAGGATATCATTGATGCGGCTTTTGGTCGGTCCGAAGCACCGAAGGATGTTTACCTTCTCTTCGAAATTAGTAATGCCACTCTTATGAGGATCGCTACAAACTATGCCTCTCGGGTAAGTCATTTTACCGAGGTTTTAATTCTTGGCTGGTTGGTTCGGCCGTATTTTCTCATTTGGGTTTTTCCTGCAGAATGCCCTGATTATGAGGGCGCTGAATTGGCATTTAAATTTAGCCATGAGGGCCTGCGCTAAGGCCAGGAAGGAGGCGGCCGACCTCCGGACTAGGGTGGATTCAACCAGCCAGCTTTTCAGGGCCTTGGCATCCGTTAAGGTGGACCTTGAGAAGAAAGGCGAGTCTTACCGAATTACCGCTAAGAGGGCCTCTCGGTTTGAGGCTCAAGTCAAAGAGCTCCAAGGTTTCCATGAGCAGTTGGATAAAGCCTGCTTGGAGCTATCCCAAATTAAAGCTAAGCATGCTGACGAAATCAATGCCTTGCAGTAGCATTTTGACAAGAGGTGGGGTCAGCTGAAGAGCAGTCATGATGAGGAAAAAAATAATTGGGCCAAGAAACTTGACGAGGAGGAACGCAGGTACCGGCGACAGCAAGATTAGCTCGCCGGCCTGAATAAAAGATTCTCCGATAGGGAAGATCAATTGAAATGGCAGCACTGTCAAATCACCAAGCTCACCGCTGATCTCGAACAATCTTGGCAAGAAATCAGGGAGAGACAGTCCTGGATTGACGACCTCAAGGAGGGTCTCCAGCAGAGCAAAGTAGCCAAATTAAAGGCTCTAGAAAGGGTCCATGAGCTGAGCGATAAAATGGCTCGACGAGAGGAAGAGGTATAGTGTCTTCTTATTTACTTGTTTCTGGCACTTTTCTTTTGTTTATGGCCTCAAATGACCTGATGCTTGCAGATAGGCAAAATTGAGCTCAAGGCGCAGGAGCAATTTAAGGCCCTGAGGGCAGAGTTGGCCACGAGTCGCCAAATGAGCTCCGAGCTTGGACGTCGGTTGGTCGAAGCCAATGATCGAATTTCTTCGGCCGTGGATGAGTATAAGAGTTCCATCCAATTTTCTAAGGAGCACAAAGAGACTTGTGCTGATGCATACCGGTTCGGTGAGGAGGAAACTCGGGCGAAGATTTCTCGAGTGTTCCCTGAGTTAGATTTATCTTTTCTAAAGGCCGAGCTATTTGATACTCGTACCCCAGGGCCGAAGAAGTGAAATATGAGGACATATCATACGTCGACCTTGACGCCATCCTGGGCCCTAATGAGGCCACGGTTCCTGAAGAATGCCCTTAGCTTGCTGCCGAGGAACCCAAGATTTTTCTCCCAATAACATTTGAAGTGGGTGAAGCGAGTCAAGTCCTTCCGAATGTTACCGAGAAGGTTCCTGGGACCGACCCGCTTATGTATTTTTTGCCTTGTAATTTGATCAAAACTTTAATGAATGGATCTTTTGTCTCCACCTGTTTGTCTTATTGTTTTTTGGACAATCTTTTTTGTCATAAGTTTTTCCTGACGGCGAACGAATCATAAACAATTCACGTTTTTAGGTCGGATCACTCTTTCCGAATTGAATGTCCTGTTTGATCGAAGTTGAATCGATTCGTTTCGCCGATGTATAAGATGTGTAAGCTAGCTCGGTTTGCTGAGGTATAGGATAGCTCGGCGAAATCTTATGGAACACCTCAATCAGGGCCGAGGTTAAGCAGATAGTTCGGTTTGCCAGAGCATAAGATAGCTCGGCTGGAACTTAATAAAATGCCTCGGTCGGGGCTGAGGTTCGACGGATAGTTCGGTCTATCCGAAATAAGAAATCGACTCATTTTCCTCCTAGGTAGATGAAATGGCTTTATAATTCGCTGAAGGATGCTTCGTTTTTGCTTAAGGTATTTATCTCGTTGGCCTTTTCCAACGTGGGTACCTTTAACGTACGCGTCAAGTATTCAACCATCATTGGACGGTGTCATTTTCAAAGGGGGATCTCCCAGGCCTACCCATATCTCAAGGACTTATAGTCGGTTTCCTGCATTTAAGGCTCTTGATTCGAGATCAGAGGAAAATCTTTTGCCTTGCATCATGGCTTGGAAGTCGCATTTGACGTGCTTTGAAATACGCCCTTTTCTCCTGAACCAACATGTGGCAGCACGGCCAGGGCGTTTTGAATCCTGGGGCTCTCTGCTTTAGTGGTTGCCCCCGGCTTGCTTGTCTATAAAAAGGGGTAGGAAGCGGACCATGTTAGGCCATCTCCCGAGACTTTCTCCTTCTATAAGCTGTAGGGGCTTTCACGGCGTCTATTTCATTGAGGTTGAGAGTGGAAAGACCGAGCTTTCCTTTTGCAAGTTGGTTTGTCCCAGATAGTTGGGGTGATGAAGAAGCTGTTGAAGAGCAAGTAGTCCTCAAGGGAGGAATTTCGGAGGTCATATGGAGAGCGCATGAGTGGTGCATAGAGGTCATATGGGGAGCGCATGTATGCGCTTCCTGTGTGGCCTTTGTCACTCGCCATGGGGTCTACAGGAAATGCAAAGCATACATATTCCCCATGGAAGACATGGAACTCACCTCCTTCCTCTCTCAGTTCATCTGCCTGAGGGGGCTTTTCTCGAGGGAGGAGGGAGGAGAGTGGTGTTGGTATGCTTGTCCCCTGTCCCTGCTGTTGGGCAGCGACTAGCAGCCCAGCATCTCACTTGGAAGGAGGCATCATTGGCATAAGCATCCACAGGTCTTTGACCCGGTTAGGATCCCTCGACGAGTCCATCTTGGGGATCCGTGGATGGCCTACTTTGTTCTTTGGCATTCACCAGTGACTCAATCGGAGTTGTCTGGTTTTTTGATTTCTTGGGTTGGATGCAGAAACATCATTATTGACCGGAGCTGACTGAAGCTGCTCGGTCGAGCCTTTATTTTATTTGTCTTTATTTCTTGTGCTATGATACACTTGTAATGCCTCTTAGGAGGTTGTAATTTTCATTAGTTAAGGAAGACTTTTCTTTCCTTTTCGAGTATTCATTCCTTTTCTAATATGGTTGCATTGAGAGTTTCTTTACGCTTTCTGGATCGTAGCGTATTGTGCACATTTCCAGCAGCGCTTTAGCTACTTTGCTTTCGTTAGGCATTTTGGCGATATTTAGTCCTTTGCGAAGGAGGCATTCGTCTCTGTTAAGGTTAGAGGGAGGCCTGGGCGGCTATAGCCATATTCAAGAAAAAGGGTAGGCTTTTCTTTGAAAATAAATAGCTCGTAAGATATTGCTAGTAAGCGGGGAGAAGTCACTTACCTCCGCCGAAGTATAATAGGACGTTTTAGCCATGCTAGAGCATCCGAGAAACCACCCTATTCGACCGAGGCTTCAGATAATATTCAGAGACATATCACTCGGCTCGGCTGAGGCTTCATATAATGTTTAGAGATATCACTCGGATCGACCCAGGGTTCATATAATATTCAGAGATATCACCAGTTCGACCGAGGCTTCATATTATATTCAGAGATATCACTCGGTTCGACCGAGGCTTCATATAATATTCAGAGATATTACTCAGTTCGACCGAGGTTTCAGAGATCATTCGGAGATATATCACTTGGTTTGGCTGAGGCTTCATATAACATTCAGAGATATCACCTAGTTCGACCGAGGTTTCAGAGATCATTCGGAGATATATCACTCAGTTCGACCGAGGCTTCATATAACATTCAGAGATATCACTCAGTTCGACCAAGGTTTCAAAGATCATTTGGAGATATATCACTCGGTTCCGCTAAGGCTTCACATAACATTCAGAGATATCACTCGGTTCGGCCAAGGATTAATAATTATATTTTACTTGGCATGGTCAAGGTACGGAGATTGCTCGGCCCGGCCAAGGATTTATAAAGATTATATTTTATATGGCATAGCCAAGGTACGGAGTTCTCTCGGTCCAGCCGAGAATATATTTTACTTGGCGCGGTCAAGGTACGGAGATCGCTCGGCCCGGCTGAGGATTTATAAAGATTATATTTTACTTGGCATGACCAAGGTACGGAGTTCTCCCGGCCTAGCCGAGAATATATTTTACTTGGCGCGGCCAAGGTACGGAGATCGCTCGGCCTGACCAAGGATTTATAAAGATCATATTTTACTTGGCGCAGCCAAGGTCGGAGTTCTCCCGGCCCAGCCGGGAATATATTTTACTTGGCGCAGCCAAGGTACGTAGATCGCTCGGCCTGGCTGAGGATTTATAAAGATTATATTTTACTTGGTACGGCCAAGGTACGAAGTTCTCCCGGCCCAGCCGGGAATATATTTTACTTGGTGCGGCCAAGGTACGGAGATCGCTGGGCCCAGCGAGGATTTATAAAGATTATATTTTACTTGGCGCAGCCAAGGTATGGAGTTTTTCTGGCCCAGCCGGGAATATATTTTACTTGGCACGACCAAGGTACGAAGATCGCTCGCCTGGCCGAGGATTTATAAACCTGCTTCTCATTGCAGCTATCAAAGAAAGCAATAAAGATAGAAGTTTTGTGAATCTTTGAAAATTTAATTCAATGAACAGAGTAAGTTTGGGGAGGGCGTACTCTTACTGATGATAGACGCAAAGATTATCCAAGTTCCACGTCCGAGAAAAAGATTTTCCATTTAGATCTTGGAGTTTGTAAGTATCGGGTCTGATTACCTACGTAATTTGATAAGGACCCTCCCAATTTGGGGACAGCTTCCCTTGTTCCAATGGCTTTGAGACGGATGCCTTCCGAAGCACCAGATCGCCTGGGAGGAAAAACTTTCCTCTGACTCTAGTGGAATGGTAGCAGGCTACTCTTTGTTGATTGGCTGCCATTCAGATCCGAGCTTTCTCCTTGACCTCTTCTATTAAGTCAAGATTAGTCCGGAGTTGTTCATCGTTGGATTCTTCCGAGTAGCCTTCGGTGCGATGGAAGGGGAGCCCAACCTCCACAGGGATAATAGCTTCTGTGCCAAAAGCCATTTTAAATGGAGTCTTGCCCGTGGGAGCTCTTTCAGTGGTTCGATATGCCCATAGCACATGGTGGAGCTCTTCTGCCCATCTGCCTTATGCTTGGTTGAGCCGAGCTTTAATTCCATGCAAGAGAGTTTGGTTGGTTATTTCGGCTTCTCCATTAGCTTGAGGATGTCCGACCGATGTCAGGCGATGGAGAATGCCATGATCCTCACAGAACTCTCAGAACTTAGGGTTGTCAAACTGTTTCCTGTTGTCGGTGATGATAGTGTGGGGAAGACCGAAGCGGCAGATGATAGACCTCCACACGAAGTCTTTAGCCCAAGTTTCGGTTATCTGGGCGACTACTTCAGCTTCAACCCACTTAGTGAAATAATCAATTGCAATAAACAAGAACTTCCTTTGCCCCGTTGCGAGGGGGAAAGGGCCAAGAATATTCATTCCTCATTTGGTGAAGGGCCGGGGGATGATATGGAAGTCAGGTGAGCAGAGGGGAGCCTCTAGATATTTGAGTGTCGTTGGCATGCATCACAGGCTCGGACAAGGTCATTAGTATCTTTCTGCATCATCGGCCAATAATACCCTTGACGCAACACTTTGTGGCACAGGGCCCAACCACCGAGATGATTGCCACAAATGCCTTCATGGACCTCCCAAAGAGCATAATCGGCCTCTGTTGGTCGAAGGCATTTGAGCAACGACATTGAGAAGGATCGCTTATATAGCTGGTCATCGATCAGAACATAATGGGACGACTGCATTTTTAGCCTCCTTGCTTCTTTTCTATCAGCGGGTAGCAGCCCTTCTTTAAGGTATTCGCACAGGGGATCAATCCAAGATGGTTTGGTGCCGATCTGCATCATCTGGTCAGCATCGGCAATGCTGGATTTCTTCAGGATTTTCAAGTGAAAACTCCGTTCGAGATCCATCGAGTCCGTTATCGTCAGGCGGGATAGAAGATTGGCATGCGCATTTTCGGCCCTTGGGACCTGGATAATCTTAAATTCAACAAAATAGGAAGATAGATCGCACACCTTTTGGAGATACCGAATCATGTTTGGCTCTCAAGCTTCGAATTTCCCTTGCACTTGGCCTGCCACTATCTGAGAGTCAGTGTAGGCATTTAGTTTTTTAACTTTGAGCTCGCGGGCGATGCGGAGTTCGGCGAGCAGGGCCTCATACTCTGCTTCATTGTTTGAGGCTGGAAAGTAGAAGCGGATGCCATATTCGATAGTAGCATCCTTCGGACTGGTGAGGACCAGACCGGCACAAGAATCGCTCACGCTGGAGGATCCGTCGGCATGAAGCAACCATAGGGCACAGGGCTTTGGTTGCCCAGGGGTGCTCGAAGCAGAGCCATCTTCGGGTACGGTGCACTCGAGGAGAAAATCCGCCAGGACCTGGGCTTTGATGGCCGAACGAGGCTGGAATTGAATGTTATGCTCGCTTAGCTCGACAGCCCACTTGATCATTCTTCCTGATGCTTCTGGACGATGGATGATTGCCTTGATGGGTTGGTCAGTCAGGACGGTGACGATGTGCACTTGGAAGTACGGCCACAGCTTTCGGACTGATGTTACCAGGGCCAAAATCATCTTCTCTACCCAAGTGTACCTCATTTCAGCATCTTTAAGTAATTTGCTAACATAATAAATAGGCTTTTGGATCTTGCTCTCCTCTCTGATTAGCACCGAGCCAACAGCGTTTTCAGAGATTGCCAGGTATAGCCTCAGTGTTTCGCCTGGTTTTGGGTTGTTGAGAAGAGGTGGTGAGCCGAGGTATTTCTTGAGGTCCTCGAAGGACTTCTGGCAATCTGGGGTCCATTGGAAGTTTTTGGCCGACCGAAGAGCTTTGAAAAAAGGAAGGCACTTTTCAGCTGACTGAGCAATGAAGCTGCTGAGGGCCGCTATTCTCCTGATAAGGCGTTGCACGTCTTTGATTGATCATGGAGGGGCCATCTGCCATAGGGCTTGGATCTTCTGGGGATTTGTTTCAATGCCTCGCTGAGAGACCATGAAGCCTAGAAACTTTCCGGAGTTGACTCCGAAAGCACATTTGATGGGGTTGAGCTTCATCTAGTACTTTCGAAGCATTGCGAAGCTCTCTACGAGGTCCTCAACATGTTGGGTTGCCTCCTTGCTCTTCACCAGCATATCGTCAACATAAACTTTCATGTCCCGGCTGATTTGCTCTTTAAAGAATTTATTGACCAGCCTTTGGTAAGTGGCACCTGCATTTTTTAAACCAAAGGGCATAACTCGATAGCAATAAATACCTCGGTCGGTGATGAAGGCAGTCTTTTCCTCATCCTTGGGCGCCATCCGAATCTAGTTGTAGCCTGAATAGGCATCCATAAAGGTTAGCATTTGGTGGCCCGAAGTCGAATCTACAAGCTGATCAATTCGAGGAAGAGGGAAGCTGTCTTTTGGGCAAGCCTTGTTGAGGTTGGTGAAGTCGATGCATATCCTCCATTTGCCATTCGATTTTTTCACCATAACCACATTCGCCAGCCAATCGGGATAATTGACTTCTCGGATGAAGTCGGCTTTGATGAGCTTATCTACCTCTTCTTCAATGGCTTTCTGGCGCTCGGGGGCAAAGCTTCTTTTCTTTTGCTTGATTGGCCAAAATGTCTCATCCACGCTGAGACGGTGGACCAAGACATCCGGGTTGATCCCAGGCATGTCCGACGTGGACCAGGCGAAGACATCAGCGTTCTTTGAAGGAATTCGATCAATTCTTGCCGAAGTTTTTCCTCCAGCTGTGATCCGACCTTTATGGTTCGGTCGGGCCGAGCTTCGTCGAGTGGTACTTCCTCCAATTCTTCAGCTGGTTCTCCTTGTTGCTCGGAGAAATCTTTCTGGGCATCTAGCCTGTTCACCTCAGGCTTCCTGGACTAAAGGTCGGCGATGAAGCAATGCCGAGCTATAATCTGGCTTCCCGAACAATCTCTACTCCCCATTCTGTGAGGAACTTCATGGCGAGATAGGGAATGAAAATGATGGCCTTGAGGGATATCTGTCCCGGTTTGCCGAGGATGGCATTGTAAGGGGACCAAAGATTGGTTACAAGGAAATCCATAAGCACAGTAGTCACACGGGGCCAAGTGTCGGCTCGGACCATCAGAGTGACGACCCCTTCGAGGATTATGGAATCACCTGTGAAGCCCACTAGGGTGGACTCCACGGTTCAGAGACTTTCTGCCCGAAATTTTAATCTCACAAAGGCATTAAAGTACAAAACATTAATGGAGCTTCCACTATCATTTAAAATGCGGTGTACATCATAATCGTTCATATTCAAAGATACAACCAGAGCATCGTCATGGGGTACTGTACCTCCTGAAGGTCTTCATCAGAAAAAGTGAGCTCGTCAACCCGAGCTTTCTTCGGCGGGTTCTCCTCCTCGCCTAGCCCAGAGGTTGAGGCGTCGGTTGCCGCTATCATGTTAACATTGCTGATAACCAGAGGATTTGGCGGAAGTATTTGGCGAAGCTCAGGCTGGCGATTCTCTTCATTGTTCGGCTCAGGGGGTCCTTTGAATCGGTCCAATCTGCCCCATCGGATTAACCGCTCAATCTCATTTTGGAGCTGCCAATAATCCTCGGTGTCGTACCCATAATCCTGATGGAAGCGGTAGTACTTGGCCAGATCCCTTCGAATCGCGTTGCCTCGAAGAGGAGGAGGCCGAGGAATCTGACACTCGATCTCCATCAGGATATGCGTCCTTGGCGCAGTGAGGGGAGTGTAACGGTCAAACCTTCAAGTCGGGCTCCGGGTCCGGTCTCGTGGCGGCGGCGGAGGAGCTCTCTGGTGGTGAGGTGAGCTTGCATGGCGGTAGGCCCGTTGCTTGTCTGAGCCCTTTGCCTCCTTCTTCAGCTGCTCGGCCCGAGCTGACCTTCTTAATTCTTCGACTCTGGCATATTTATCCGCTAGGGACATCATGTCTGAAAGGCTCTTCGGGTAATTAACCTCCAAAGCTAAGTAAAAGTCTCCCTCCTTCGATAATCCTTCGGCCAATGCAGACATGGCAACCACGGGGTTGAGATGGTCGACTTCCAGAAGGGCCGTGTTGAAGTGGCCAAGGTAGTTATTCAATGATTTCCTCTCTCTCTGCTTAACTTCAGAGAGGGAATCAGATCTTCATCACTGGCGATGGCTGCTGACGAACTGGCTGATGAGCAGACAGCTCAGTTCGTCAAAAGAATCAATGGAACCTAGCTTTAAGCCGTTAAACCAGGTTCGGGCAGATCCCCTTAGAGTAGAGGGGAAGGCTCGACACAGGATCGCATCAGATGCTCCGTGAAACATCATGATGGATCTGAAGCTGCTTAGATGATCATCGAGATCGGTGGATCCATGGTACGGCTCGATGGTAGGGAGCTTAATATGAGAGGAAATCACTTCTCTCATGATCCTTTTAGAGAAGGGGATGCCCTGCTCTGCCTTTGGCTGGGACGAAGGGGCTTGTCTGACAGCGTCCAACTCTTGACGCCACTCCCGACGCATTTCTTGCATCTGTTGCCTAATCCCTTCATCCAGAGTAGTAGGAGGGATCGGGCGATGGGAAGACGACAACGGTGTCGAATCCTGGGAGGACACCGGGGAGAGGAAGCGAACCCACCTGGATCTGAGCGAGCTCTTCCCTTCAGCTCGCTGCAGCACTGGCTTTGCCTTTGCAAGCCAGTGACCATGATCTACCGCTCCAGGCGGATCGGAAGAAGAGATCGCGAGTGGAGTAGGGTCTGCGGCCTCCTCGTGAGGCTGAGAAGCAGGGACAGTAGGGCCAGGAATCGCCTGGAATCCCTGAACCAATTGGGTCAATGCTTGGACCTGCTGAACCAGAGTGGGAAACTGGTCCAGGGTTACCACCGCTGCCGGTGGCGAAGGAGTTTTAGCTGGCGGTGGTAGCGGAGGTACCGCACCGCTAATCGGATCAGGCCTTTGAGAGGCAGCCTGATCTTGAGCCTCAGACATGGCTCTCCTTCGATTGGCCATTAGAGGGTGCTTCTTCGGGTTTTTGAGTCTTGTCTCCTGGATCATAAGTTTACGGGACTTGAGGCCCTTCCTCTAGCGCCAATCTGTTGTCGCGGAAATCCGTTCTCCAACTCGGGTGCGCTCCTAGCTCCTGGTTCGAACACCGATCTCGACATCCAGAGTGAAACCGGCAAGACAGTCCGCGCTCGCAAAGGATTTCCTTGGGGTTGTCCTCTGTGGGGGACCCTCCGACACCCAAGTCAGTGGAGATTCACAGCAAGCAGATGTGAGGAGAAGACTCTCATAGAAGTGTTCCTCTGAGCTCTGTGGGAGCTTCAATGGAGTTTTTTCTCAGTATCAGAGTGAGTAAAATGATGCGTCAAATGTATGCATGTATGCTTACCTAAGAGGTTTGAGGACTGTGATATTTATAGATGATCACCTGATTCTCTGAGCGTGTGACGGGGGTCTAAAAGTTGTTGTGATTCGAATCAAGTTTGTTACAAGGCCGGTAGGATCCGTATCTTGTCAGTTAGAGGATTGACGGCCAGAAGAGCTGGCTGATGCCTTGAGATTCAATGATCAGGTAGGTTGTAGGTCACTCCTGTGGGTCCTAGGTCACTCCTGGGTATGATTTCTCATTTGAAATCTTATTCAGATATCATGGGTCCGAACTCTCCTATGCTAGATTCTGCAGAGGTATTCGGGTGCCTCGACCTGGCCGAGGTGGGGGATAACTTGGTTTTTCGAGGTATAAGAATGGCTCGGGTTACCGAGGAATGGATAGCTCTGGTTGCCGAGGTATAAGAAGGGCTTGGGTTACTGAGGTATAAGAATGACTCGGGTTATCGAGGTATGAGGATGGCTCGGGTTACCGAGGTATAAGAATAGCTCGGGTTACCGACCCGACTTTGTTAAATGCGATTGACTTCGCTAAAGGTGACTTAGCCTCGTCGCTGGGTGGTCGTGATAGCTGGTCGACAGAATGTTAGAATCGGACTCGTTGGGATCGGACTCGACCCAAATGTCGATGGGTACGGGTCTTAATGTAATGATAATTTTACCCCTCATCAATAAGTATATAGGTGAAGGAACAATCCCTTCAACCCACTTGGTGAGTTCTTCTTCACATCCTCAATATTTTTATATTGTTTTCTCTATTTTTCATCAAATGACTTATTAAGCTAAAATTTATTAATTGTTTAATGATTAAACGTATCTAGGGTGTGCTAGCAAGGAAAATCATCATGGATGGAAAAAGACTATCCAAGAGAGGCAGCTGCCCTCTCATGTATGAGTGCCATGGCAAGAAATATTGGGGTGCTGCTCATGGACTGGCAGGGATTATGCACATCCTAATGGACATGGATTTAAAGCCAGATGAGAAGGAAGACATTCAAAGCACCCTCAGGTACATGATTCAAAATCGCTTTCCGAGTGGGAACTACGCCTCAAGTGAAGGCTCCAATACTGACTGCCTAGTGCATTGGTGTCATGGTTTCCCAGGTGTTTCTCTCACTCTTACCAATGCGGTTCGGGTGATCATGGTGTAAGTGGGAACGCTTATGTGTTTCTCTCGCTGTATAGGCTAACTGGCAACGTGGAGTACTTATACGGGGCTATAGCTTTTGCTTGCTTTTTGTTTGACAAAGTTGACAAGCTTATTGCAGATGGGATAATGCACAGTGGTGACTGCCCATACTCACTGTTTGAAGGGCAGGCTGGTATGGCATATCTCTTCCTGGACATGGTGAGACCCTTGGAATCAAGGCTTCCAGCTTATGAGCTTTGAACTTCCATGCACCCGTGGGAGAGAAACTAAGTTGGGAGTTTTATATGGCATTTTGTGCTTAAGTTGGTACAGATGAGAAGGAAAAGCTTGTTGGATGTGATCTTAAGAGAGTTGGAGAGGGAACTGTTCTTATCACCTAATTGTGTTAGATGATGTCTACCTTGTGCCATATACTCGAGTCATAGGCATGTTTTTGTAATATTTGGTTTTGCTATTTTTGATTATTCAACCCTTGTTTGAAGATGATGTGAAGAATCATTTTAGACTGTTGTTTTTTGTTGTGGAAATGGTGTCATGTTCACTAATGACTCAGCAGAAGTATAAACTCTTCAAAGCCTTTTTTTTTTTTTTTTTTTGGAGGATTGGTAGCCTATGCGCTATGGTTTTTTGTTTCATATAATATTGTTTTTATTTTTTGGCAATCTTATAACATTGTTTCATGGTAGGAAAGATGCCAATCTCAGGATCTTCCTTCATTTGTGATCTAGGTGGTGCAGAGATTGCATTTGAATTGGAAATATGCCTGTACTTTTATTGCTTTAGTAGCAGCAAATCTTTCTGTATAAAGGCATCTAAGCTATCCATGTTTTGAGGGGAAGAGAAGTTGCTGGAATTTATTTCTGAGAAAAAAAATGGAAGTGTGAAAATTCCACATTCCAAGAGCGTAGAAAGAGGGGGAAGAAGAGTTTCACATTTCCATATTTCTTTTCTTAAAATTTTATTCTTTGCTTCATCTCATATCTCACCTACGTTTGGACGGACCCCTGTTTCCCTCCCTCTTCACAAAGAAGCATGAGAAAATAATTGAAAGAGTTTTTTTTTATGTCTATTTATGTTCATCTAATATATTTAGAATTTTGTATTATTTCTTAAAAAGTTTAGTGCCTTGGAGAATTGTAACATTTCAATATGTTAGCATTATGACGCCACGTTTCGTCATTTTAATATAGGGATTAGTCAAAAGAAAAAGAAAAAATAATGAATGCAAAGTTTAAAGACTTTTTTTCTTTTTCATTAAAAAATAAATATTTTCCATTGTTTTTAATTTTTCATGCTTTTTTTTCATTTTATTAAGATCAAAACTATCCCTCAATATATTTTTATTTTTCTTTTATGCCTATCTAAAAATTCATGGCCATCTAATTTTGATGCAATCTTTATTCTATAAATATTATTGTCAAATTGATATTTTTTCATACAAAATTGTTCCAACCAAACATAGAAAAATAATTTCATAGCTATTTTTTCATATAATTTTTTTGTCAACCAAATATGTAAAAATTTTTCTCTTGTAAACATTTTTTAAAAAAAATAGATTTTAAGAAAATTTTTCTTTAGAAAATCTTTTTAAGAAAAATTTCAAACATGCTATAAATTCCAATTCAAACCTTACTTAATAAGTAGGATCACATCTTTGTTGGAGCCGATCTTAGTTCGTTCATTCTGATTTCAGAACAAAACCTTTTAAATTGTTTTTGATTGCGGTATGGAGGTATGTTTGTATTACTAGTGTCTCTTCATGTATTTGAAATGCAATACAAAGCTAGGGGGAAGGAACAAAATAAAACTAGTAAACACATGGAGTTTCTCAGCAAGGAGGAAGGATTGGGAACCTGCACAAAGGTTTGAAGTAGTTCACAAGGGTATAAACCAATCTACTGATATGTGGTGCAATGAAATACTTTTCATGATTTAGTTTCATACAAGAAAGATATTTGCTACAGAGAACTTCACAATAATGGTCAAAACCTTATTTCAAGTTGGATGCACGAGGGATGTGATGTTTAATGCAAGACTAGCACATGCAATGACAATCATCACTTTGGTACTATTGTAGTTTTAACCAACTATGATTTTGCTCGTGTCAACTAAATTTGCATAAGATGCACGATGATATGCTACAGAGATAAATTTTGCTCAATGCCAAGTTTAATGCATATTTCTGCTTCTAATTGGGCTAAATTTAGGCATATCCTTAAGAATGAGTTTTATGGAAGTATAATTTCTTTTCTTTGAAAGTCTAAAATAAAGTATTTCCATTGTCCAGTTAGCATATAAGAGTTAACACGATTAGATCAAGTGCGAAGAATATTTGATAGATGCTTATATATTTTTTTGTATTTTTGTCTCCTTTGCTTCTTTATTTTTTGAAATGAGCATTTTCTTTTATATATGATGATAAATGCTGGGTTTCTCTCTTTCCTCAATTTTGAAAGAGATTAATAGAGGTTTTGCTTTCCAAATGAAATAAGAATCAAAGGACAAAAATAAATGTTTTCTAATGCAAGGTCCTTTCATATAGTATGAGAAAGGTTGTTACACAAATAGCTCTATTATTGATTTTTTTTCTTTCATTACTAAAATGATGTGCGATACATGGAAATTGGTGAAATTCATGGTTATAGAGAATTTATTGAATTTCAAATCCTTTACAATGCATCTTTTACAATATACAGAGTTGTGCTTGCTTAGATAGCTAGTATATTGCACACATTCAAAATAAGGGGCTCTTGCTGAATCTCTCCATCCAAGATATTTAGCAACTATCTTTGCATGGTATTTTTTGCATTGCAAAGAGTGGCACATGTTTATAGCTACTACATTGCTTATCTTGAAAATATTGAGCTCTTGTACAATCTCTCTACTTTGCATATTTGGCAACTATCTTGTATTCCAATCATAGTTGTCAGACTCGGTCCGAACATTGACCCGACCAAGGGCTCGGGTCACCAGGTCACTGGTTCAACCGTTGGGTCACTGGTTGAACCATCGATCAATTATTTTAATATAAAATATATTTATATTAATAAAAATTAAGGTTAACATGATAATAAAACTCATGACCCCATCCGGTTCGGGCGGGGTTGATATGGGTTGACTGAGTTATTTCGGATCACTTATATATCCGGTTTTGTGTTAGAACCGGATCAGCTTGGCCTCTGGATCCTGGTTCAATTAGTCCAACTGGCCGGTTCGGTCCGGTTCTGACAACTATGATTCCAACATGATATTCTATTTTCAATATGAATAAGAGCTCTTCATTTCCAAGTTGGGTGATGTGCCCAATATCTAAGCATGCACAAATCCTTTAAGATGCTAAAAATGCAATATCTAAGCATATTTGGCAACTATCTTGTTATGTATATATTATTCCAACATGATACTCTATTTTTAACATAAGTAAGAGCTGCTCTTCATTTCCAAAAAGAGTGATGTGCCTATTATCTAAGCATGCATAAGTCCAATGCAAAAAGTAATGTCTCAAGTAAATCGTTGCAACTAAGGATGCGGACAAGCAAAGCTCAAGTTGAGCTAGGTGTAGCTAGCCCAAGTTGTTTAATAATTAGGATGAGTTCAAACTAACTTATTTAATTTTGAGTCAATATCAAGCTATTCACAAATAGCTTATTTTAAAGATTGCTAATAAAAAGAAAAAACTAACTCTAGTTGCATTTGATTTTATAATCTAAATACATTCAATTTTACTTAACCTCACCATCCACCATTGCCAACCCATCAGCTTCGACCCCCCACCCCCTAACTGCAATCATCATGATAGAGTTCTCATATCATCTGATGCTAAATAAGTACTAATTAGGTGTCCTACTCTTTTTTCTACTGGATTTCAGCATCACCTTAGCATAACTCAATGTTTTATGGTAGCAACTTCTAATAACCTTCCTCACAAACTTATTAAATACTGTTTGGAGGAAAACATCAGCAAAGACTGACTGGCAGCTGCTTCATTGTAAGTTAAGTAGAAAGCACATTCGCATTGCAAAAATCTAGTTTGCATTGGCCTATACTTCGAATGAAGTCAATCACATGGATGCATGGCTAACTCATCATGCATTTTAATGCCTAACCTTGTTGTTTGTAGACAATCTATATAGGACTACCAAGCTTATTTGCTGGTCTCAAGCTCAGTCTTTCATCAGTTAAATCTTTATCAAGCCAAAGCTAAACATCTTGGAAATAAAGGAAAGATCGAGCTCAACAAAAGCTATCAATTTACAAACTGCTTGCTCATGTGCAACCAAAGGGAATTTAAAATTACATATAGTAAGTGTAAAATATAAAACTAATATCATACATAATAAGGAAGAAAATATCAAACTTCTCTTGGAAAAGCAACATAGTAATTTAGACCAAACAAACCTAGTTACTTTGCTTGACAAAGCCTAGTTTAGCTTCTTGAAAAATTTATCTTGAATTTCATCAATGAAACGAAAATAGGCAAACCTCCATTTTTTCTGGAAGAATAAAATGCCAAAAAATGTCCAAAATCCAACAACATATCCAAGTGGAATGCTAAGATAGAACCATATCACTTCATCTCTATTCTCATTTCCACATGGACCACGTTCAATGCCATCAATTGATGTTGGAGTATCAGTTGGTGTGTCACCTAGACATTTCTTGGTTAATGGATATCCACATAATCCATCATTGCCAGAGTAGATGGATGGATTATCGAGTGTTTGGAGTTGGTTGCCTGATGGAATTCTTCCCCACAAGTTGTTGTTTGCTAAGTTCAAGAAATTTAAAAAAGTTAGAGAAGAGATGCTTGGGGGAATCATACCTGAAAGTTGATTTATAGACAGGTCAAGATTTTCCAACTCTTTTAGGTTACCAATCATATCTGGAATGTGTCCGATCAAATAATTCCTTGATAAGTTAAGCAGCACCAACCCTGAAAGATTTGTTAGCTCTATAGGAATTTCTTGTGAGAGAGAATTGCTTGAAAGGTCGATGCCTATCATCAACAAAATGTTACGCTCAAACACCAGCTCTCGACCTTCCCAGTACACTGTTATGCTCTCCATGTACCCAAACAAAATATTCTGCAAATCTCTTCTTTGATTGCTTGATTTCATGGCTACAAGATTGCTAAAACTTCGTGGGATACTTCCAGAGAAGTTATTATAAGAGAGATCTAAGAGTTGTAGCGAAGCAAGATAACCTAGCTGTTCAGGAATGCTACCACTGAACATATTTTGTCGTAGACGAAGGATCATTAATGATGGAAAGCTTTCCTTCTTCCATGTAGGGATTTCTCCAAAGAAACCATTCTCTCCGATATCTAGAACGGTTAGGTTCTTGCAATTTTTCAAGAATGCTGGAAATTCTTCAATGAAAGTATTGTTATTCAAGTGAAGAGACTGAAGTGAACATGAGGGGCCGATCATGTTAGGAATCCTTTCAGATAACTTATTGGATGCAAGATTTAAGTATTGCAGACCTTTCATGTCCCAAAAGCACTGAGGGATTTCTCCAGAAAAATGATTTATAGAAAGATCTAGTGTTGCCAAATTCATCATTCTACAAATGAATGGGAATATGCTACCGTTTAGCATGTTGTTTGAAAGAAAGAGAGAACTCATACGGGGCAAGAAAGTGTGATTCATCATAGCCTTTTGCTGATCCATTGGAAGCATGCCTACCAACTGATTCCCAGATAGATCCAAGTACAAAAGGTTCGGAAGATTAAGGAGCTGGTTTGGTATCTCACCAGTTAGGTTGTTGTGGGAGAGATCCATACTATCAAGTTGCTTTAGGCTCGCCATTGTGTGAGGAATTGGACCTGTAAATGAGTTCATTGAGAGATTCATTTTCAACAAGTTGGTCATATTCCCAATCTCCGATGGAATTGGACCAGTAAATAAGTTGTTTGAGAGATCCAAATGTGTCAGGTTGATCAAATTCCAAATCTTCGATGGAATTGGATCAGTAAATAAGTTGTTTGAGAGACCCAAATCCATCAAGTTGATCAAATTCCCAATCTCCAATGGAATTGGACCAGTAAATAAGTTGTTTGAGAGACCCAAATCCATCAAGTTGGTAAAATTCCAAATTTCCGATGGAATTGGACTTGGCATGCGGTTGCTCCGAATGTCCAAATATACCAACTTTTTAAGCAATCCTATCTCTCCAGGTAGCCGACCATTCAAGGTTTTAGCTAACCCAAGGCCATAAAGCTGGGTCCAATTGGTGAACAAGTTTGGTGAGATCTCACGAGAGAGTAAATTGTTGCCCACATCAAAAAATCTAATATTGGTTAGATTTGACAAAGATGGGGGCAAGATCCCTACCATACCTGCAGAGGCCCAGCTCAGAAGGTATGGTAGCATTCAATTTTGTATAATACAGATCGAGTTCTTCCAACATTCAGTTTGCCTAGAGAAGAAGGGATCGGTCCACCTAATGGATTGCCCAGAGAACTAGTCTACGAAGGCTCGAAATGGACCCGAGTTTCGGTGGTATACCCCCGATTAGCTCATTCCAGCCAAGAAGAAGGTCTTGAAGCTTGGACAACTTGGCAAGGATGCTGGAATGACTCCTTTAAAGAAATTATCAGAAAGATCGAGATGCTCAAGATTAACTAAATTGGTTGATAATGAGTTGGGTATCGGACCTTTTAGATAGTTGAACGACAGTCAAGATAGGTCATTTTGGTACAGTTTAGTAGAAACGATGGAATTCAAAATTCAGGTTATTGTTGAATAGTGATAGGTATGACAACGAAGGCATGGCGGTGAACTTGGAGTAGTTTGGCGTCTCCAAGGAATTGGAACTGAGGTCCAAATGGCGTACCTTTTTCAAGTGGCTTAGCTGGTATGGGATTGGCCCAACAAGATAGTTGTCCCAGAGACGAAGATTGAAAAGCTCGACAGCCTTCCAATCTCTGGTGGCACAGAGCTGTTGAAGTAATTGAGGCTAAGGTCCAACGAGGTGAGCTTGGAGAGATTAGAAATGCTTGGAGGGATGGATCCATAAAGGAAGTTGGAACTGAGATCAAGGCTGGTGAGGTTGGGCAAAGACGAGAAAGCGAAGCTGTTGAGGGTGCCATTGAGTTTGCAATGGGATAAGTTTAGCTTAACGATGCTGCCATCAGAGTTGCAGAGAATACCATGCCATTTACATGGGCTGGTTAAGCTATCAAGAGACCATGAACTGAGAGATTCGGCCGGAGCAAGGTGTCTTTCCATTCCACAAGAGCTTTAGCTTCGGTTTTTGCATCGGTTTTCAAAGAGAAGACCGATAGTAAGAGTAAGAAAAAAAAGAGAGGAAGTATAGTGGAGTGGAATAGGATTGGCCGCATAGTGAAGGGAGAATAACGGTTACCATTTTTTTTTTTTTTTTGTGTGGGGGGGGGGGGGGAGGGTTGGTTGCTTGGTTTTAATGGTGCGCCTCAGCTCTGCTTATATAGTGTGGAAGAATAGAAGGATTGGAGAGGATAAGGCAAAGTGACACATGATTGGGAGCATGGTGAGCATCATACGACTCCACTTGCGCTTCCAAGCCATGCAGGACACGGCTTCTAATCCGTAAAGTACCATGTAAGATATGGTACTTCAGTTAGGCCACATATGTATATAAGAAATGATACCTGCCACTCATAGCGAATATTTTTTTATCATGTAAATAATTAATCGATATTTTTTTTTATGATTAATATCATTTAATTAAGGATAACTGTACTATCTATTTTTAATTGGAGATGGTAATACATTGAAGGTTTTTTCATATCTCACATCTTGACTGGTTAACTGATCATGATAGACTTAATGATGTGGAAATATATAGTGTGGAAGAATGGAAAGGAGTGAGGGAGGGGATAAGATAATTGACACCAGTGAAAGCACATGTTATGGTTTGCAGTGCGCCATGTGGCTCCATTTGCCCATTTGAATGACCTCTTGAACCAAAAACTTCATGAATGATTGACTATTAACCATCAACATTCAGCCTTCTAAATGGTTAGGCATCTTAAAATATTATATTCTTAAAAAAATAATAATTATTGCTAAAAATAAAGATTAAAAAAAGATAAAAGTATGATAAGATGAAAATAAAAATTTTTTTGATAGGATAAATTATCCTTCTTCTAATGGTATTAGCCATTCACTGGCATAAAATTTTATTATGTCCTTCGAGGAATAAATATAATAAAGGATTAAAAAAATCTTTACTCCCTCCTGATTCAGTGTGTCAAACACAGCGTAAGGGGATGGAGGAATGGATAGAAAAGATAAATTTGAGGGAAAGTTGGCTGATAAATCTCAGATTTGAAACTTAAAATAAGACTTCTAATTTTATTGGATTAATTGTACTTGTAAGATAAAACACAGCACTTGAAGCTTCCCAGATGGCCAGCGGAGACACTTGAAGCTTCAGCACGTTGAAATTTTCATGAATTTACAGGCTTCCGATCCGTGTCCTACACGGCTTCCAATCCGTGCAGGAAATGTGGGAGTCGTTATCGCTTTAAGAATATACCTGGAGCTCTAAAGGTGGGACAAAGTGAGAGGGGACGAAGAGAAGAAATGGCAGAACCCAGCGTATACGGGGGGGACGACGTGGCCATTGGGCTTCCACTGGACACCACATAGAAAGCTGAATGTTAACCATGGATCCACGTAGAAGACTTGCTGTCAATGACAGCCCAAAATACCATCAACGAAGTGAAGTGTGATGGCATTTGGAATCTTGAAGTTCGGTGGGAAAAGGAGTTCCCAGCCACCACCAGCCTTCTAGTTTTGATAAACTGTAGTTCATTGCTTTTGTTTTTCAGATTGATGTTTAAAAAAAGCAAAAAAATAGTGCAAATCTTATAACCGGCCTCCAAAGGACAGAGTTATAAAATTTGTTTCCTGGTGACCAATTATGTGACGCTTGATTCATCATATCAATTCTTTTAATTTTTAATTCTTTCTTACCATCAATGATTGCCTATTTTGAGAGGATAATTATGTAGATACTTATTATTTATATAACTTAAAAGGATGGCTATATCAAACATAAAGTTAATTGTATGCAATGAGAAAGGCTGCTTATTAGATAAACTTTATGGGTTTGCTAGGATTTTATTATTATTATATCGGTATGATTTCGAGATAGTGCTTAGGACCTCTTGTTTCATTTAACATTGAGTTTAGACAAGTGACACCTACTTGTAATTAGTATACCAAATATTGGTATATATCAAGCCCTTAATCTTATTGCAATTAATGTATGAACTTTTGATGGATTGTCATTAGAAGAGGGGGTCATCATAATGAGTCCTAATAGATATAAATGCTCAAATGTGTACATTCTTCAATACACCTGAATCTTCACTTTTGTGAAAATTTGCAACATATAATTACATATAAGAAGCTATGGTTGAGGCACAAAAGGGTGCCACTTATAATACCTTTTGGTTATGTAAGTCTTTTATATCGTGTAGAATAATTAATGGATAGTATCTCTATTTTTTATGATTAATATCATTTAATTGTGTATAACTATACTATCTTCAATTGAAGATCGTAATACATTGAAGGTTTTTCCATATCTTACATCTTGATTCGTTAACTGATCATGATCGGCTTAACGATGTGGACATATATACTATGGAAGAATGGAAAGGAGGGAGGGAGGGGATAAGATAATTGACACTAGTGAGAACACATATTGCGGTTCGTAGAGCACCATGTGGCCCATTTGCCCATTTGATAAAAATATTGGACAAAGTGAGAGGGGACCAAGTGACTTATATAACAAATGGACACAACGTTGCACCGGACAAGAGGAGAAATGGGCAGAACCCAGCGTGTACGGGGGGAACGACAAGGCAATTGGGATTCCACTAGGGTCCACACAGAAAGCTGAATGTTAACCACGAGTCCAAGTTATTAAAATAAAGCTTCTAATTGTATTGGATTAATTGTACTTATAATATAAAACACAGCACTTGAAGCTTCCCAGATGGCTCGCAGACAGACTTGAAGCTTCAGCACGTTGAAATTTTCCATAAATTTAGAGGCTCCCGATCCGTGTCTTACACGGCTTCCAATCCGTGCAAGAAACGTTGGAGTTGTTATCGCTTTAAGAATATACCTGTAACTCTAAAAGTGGGACAAAGTGAGAGGGGACGAAGTGACTTATACATAACAAATGGCTCCAACGTTGCACCGGACAAGAGGAGAAATGGGCAGAACACAGCATATACGGGGGGAACGACGAGGCAATTGGGCTTCCACTAGGGTCTACACAGAAAGCTGAATGTTAACCACAAGTCCAAGTTATTAAAATAAAGCTTCTAATTGTATTGGATTAATTGTACTTATAATATAAAACACACACTTGAAGCTTCCAAGATGGCCCACGGACAGACTTGAAGCTTCAGCACGTTGAAATTTTCCATGAATTTAGAGGCCCCTGATCCGTGTCCTACACGGCTTCCAATCCATGTAGGAAACATTGGAGTCATTGTCGCTTTAAAAATGTACTTGTAAATCTAAAAGTGGGACAAAGTGAGAGGGAACGAAGTGACTTATACATAACAAATGGCCCCAACGTTGCACCAGACAAGAGGAGAAATGGGCAGAACCCAGTGTGTACGGGGGGAACGACGAGGCAATTGGGCTTCCACTAGAGTCCACACAGAAAGCTGAATGTTAACCACGAGTCCAAGTTATTAAAATAAAGCTTCTAATTGTATTGGATTAATTGTACTTATAATATAAAACACAGCACTTGAAGCTTCCCAAATGGCCCGCGAACAGACTTTAAGCTTCAGCACGTTGAAATTTTCCATTAATTTAGAGGCCCCCGATCCGTGTCCTACATGGCTTCCAATCCATGCAGGAAACATTGGAGTCGTTATCGCTTTAAAAATATACCTGTAACTCTAAAGTGGGACAAAGTGAGAGGGAACGAAGTGACTTATACATAACAAATGGCCCCAACGTTGCACCGAACAAGAGGAGAAATGGGCAGAACCCAGCGTGTACGGGGGGAACGACAAGGCAATTGGGCTTCCACTAGGGTCCACACAGAAAGCTGAATGTTAACCACGAGTCCAAGTTATTAAAATAAAGCTTCTAATTGTATTGGATTAATTGTACTTATAATAAAACACAGCACTTGAAGCTTCCCAGATGGCCCGCGAACAGACTTAAGCTTCAGCACGTTGAAATTTTCCATGAATTTAGAGGCCCCCGATCCGTGTCCTACATGGCTTCCAATCCATGCAGGAAACATTGGAGTCGTTATCGCTTTAAAAATATACCTGTAACTCTAAAAGTGGGACAAAGTGAGAGGGAACGAAGTGACTTATACATAACAAATGGCCCCAACGTTGCACCGAACAAGAGGAGAAATGGGCAGAACCCAGCGTGTACGGGGGGAACGACAAGGCAATTGGGATTCCACTAGGGTCCACACAGAAAGCTGAATGTTAACCACGAGTCCAAGTTATTAAAATAAAGCTTCTAATTGTATTGGATTAATTGTACTTATAATATAAAACAAAGCACTTGAAGCTTCCCAGATGGCTCGCGGATAGACTTGAAGCTTCAGCACGTTGAAATTTTCCATGAATTTAGAGGCTCCCGATCCGTGTCCTACACGGCTTCCAATCCGTGCAGGAAACGTTGGAGTTGTTATCGCTTTAAGAATATACCTGTAACTCTAAAGGTGGGACAAAGTGAGAGGGGACGAAGTGACTTATACATAACAAATGGCCCCAACGTTGCACCGGACAAGAGGAAAAATGGGCAGAACCCAGCGTGTACGGGGGGAACGACGAGGCAATTGGGCTTCCACTAGGGTCCACACAAAAAGTAGAATGTTAACCACGAGTCCAAGTTATTAAAATAAAGCTTCTAATTGTATTGAATTAATTGTACTTATATATAAAACACAGCACTTGAAGCTTCCCAGATGGTCCGCGGACAGACTTGAAGCTTCAGCACGTTGAAATTTTCCATGAATTTAGAGGCCCCCGATCCGTGTCCTACATGGCTTCTTCCTATCCATGCAGGAAACGTTGGAGTCGTTATTGCTTTAAGAATATACATGTAACTCTAAAAGTGGGACAAAGTGAGAGGGGATGAAGTGACTTATACATAACAAATGGCCCCAACGTTGCACCGGACAAGAGGAGAAATGGGCAGAACCCAGCATGTACGGGGGGAACGACGAGGCAATTGGGCTTCCACTAGGGTCCACACAGAAAGCTGAATGTTAACCACGAGTCCAAGTTATTAAAATAAATCTTCTAATTGTATTGGATTAATTGTACTTATAATATAAAACACAGCACTTGAAGCTTCCTAGATGGCCCGCGGACAGCTTCAGCATGTTGAAATTTTCCATGAATTTAAAGGCCCCCGATCCGTGTCCTACACAGCTTCCAATCCGTGCAGGAAACGTTGGAGTCGTTATCGCTTAAAGAATATACCTATAACTCTAAAAGTGGGACAAAGTGAGAGGGGACGAAGTGACTTTTACATAACAAATGGCCCCAACGTTGCACCGAACAAGAGGAGAAATGGGCAGAACCCAGCGTGTACGGGGGAACGATGAGGCAATTGGGCTTCCACTAGGGTCCACACAGAAAGCTGAATGTTAACCACGAGTCCAAGTTATTAAAATAAAGCTTCTAATTGTATTGGATTAATTGTATAATATAAAACACAGCACTTGAAGCTTCCCAGATGGCCCGCGGATAGACTTGAAGCTTCAGCACGTTGAAATTTTCCATGAATTTAGAGGCCCCCGATCCGTGTCCTACACGGCTTCCAATCCATGCAGGAAACATTGGAGTCGTTATCGCTTTAAAAATATACATGTAACTCTAAAAGTGGGACAAAGTGAGAGGGAACGAAGTGACTTATACATAACAAATGGCCCCAACGTTGCACCAGACAAGAGGAGAAATGGGCAGAACCCAGCGTGTACGGGGGGAACGACGAGGCAATTGGGCTTCCACTAGGGTCCACACAGAAAGCTGAATGTTAACCACGAGTCCAAGTTATTAAAATAAAGCTTCTAATTGTATTGGATTAATTGTACTTATAATATAAAACATAGCACTTGAAGCTTCCCAGATGGCCCGCAGACAGACTTGATGCTTCAGCACGTTGAAATTTTCCATGAATTTAGAGGCCCCCGATCCATGTCCTACACGGCTTCCAATCCGTGCAGGAAACGTTGGAGTCGTTATCGCTTAAGAATATACCTATAACTCTAAAAGTGGGACAAAGTGAGAGGGGACGAAGTGACTTTTACATAACAAATGGCCCCAACGTTGCACGAACAAGAGGAGAAATGGGCAGAACCCAGCGTGTACGGGGAACGACGAGGCAATTGGGCTTCCACTAGGGTCCACACAGAAAGCTGAATGTTGACCACGAGTCCAAGTTATTAAAATAAAGCTTCTAATTGTATTGGATTAATTGTACTTATAATATAAAACACAGCACTTGAAGCTTCCTAGATGGCCCACGGATAGACTTGAAGCTTCAGCACGTTGAAATTTTCTATGAATTTAGAGGCCCTGATCCGTGTCCTACACGTAAGGGTACAACTCGGGCTCATGAAATTCGAGTTTTTCTCAACATTAACCATAACCCGATTTGTAAAATGTCAACCCTAACACTATTTGTAAAACCTTAACCCTAACCCTATTTTTAAAAATCGGGTTCGAGTTGAGTTTCGGATTGAAATTCGGGTTGATGAGAAAAAAAATACTTTTTTCAATGTAATTAAACACCGAATTATGGATTCCAAAGAGGAAAAAATAAAATTTCTTGCCGAACACATAAGCTGGACTCGGGGCTTTAACTTTGTATTAAAAAAAGTCTTACTTGAAACAAAGAAGAGGAGGAGGTGCTGTAAACAAAGAAGAGGAGGCGGGAAGTGAAACGAAATGTGCGGGTAGTCCACCTTATGCTTGTCCTTTTCCTCGCCTACGATCGTCCTCGTTCTCATATTGGCCATCTTGTCTAATCCGATTGGCATTTTCAACGCCCCCAACAATCTAGTGCCGATAAGCTACCCCCGTTCGGGTAACCCTCGGGTTCGGATTATCTTGGGTTCGGGTTGCGGTCAACCCTAATCGGGTCAATTGCAAATCGGGCGGGTTAAACCCGGGTCTTTTGGGTTGGGTTGGACAAACATGAGTTTAAACACTGCAGTAAATTGGGTTCAACGGACCGAATTCGAATTGAACCCAGCCCATGTTGCACCCCTACCTACACGGCTTCCAATCCGTGCAGGAAACACACACACTCCTTGTTACAAGTATCTTTAGACCTTTTTTTTCTCTAGTGGCAAAAATATAAATATTGGATGCATTAATCAATTGACATAGATCTATTCTCTTTTATGGTAAATACTTTGGCATCACTTATCTCATCAAGCTTGTTGCTAGCACTATTATAGTTTTGACGGACTAATGTAACTCTATATTATAATTATTATCTTGAGTGATGTAGCTATGATATTTGGATGTTGCGCTATATAAAAGAAATAATCAATTATAGATCCTTGAATATCATCAAAGCACAAACAAACTATGAAATGTATGGGCATATACTTCTGTTCTAGTACCAGTTTTAAGTTCTTTGATCATTATCAGCAGCACCATAGTGACTCTTATATTAGGATGCACTATTGATCAGTGAGGATGGAGCATCAGTTTGCGAATTGAAGGATACCCAAGTAGTAGTACCATAAATAAACCAAGTAGGCCTCTTAGCATGATCTCTATGCATCATCTATAATTAACAACATGTGCATTATGAATTAACAATATTTATTTGTTAACTAACTAACATGGCTTATACGTAACAATAGTTCAAATGTTTATGTGATGATTCCTTAATACATGGATAGCTAAAGTTATTCTTTTCCAATATCTTTGAGCTTGTTTGGTACTTTTTATTATTTTTGTTTCTTTAGGAATTAGTCCAACTAGTATCGCACATTTAACAACATTTAGGAAGCGATGTAAATTAATTTTTATTAAGCATAAATAATTTATTTTTATTAGGTTATCAATATGCATTTGATTTCTCGTAAGTCATTAAAAGAAAAAAAAACATATGAAAATCTTTAACTTTCAATAAATTAAACCTAACAGCAAAATTATTTAAACAAATCAAATTTCATAATTTAAAACACGATCACTACTTATTCAACCTAATACTTGTCACAAATTTATATAAAAAAAAATTATTCAAATTCATATATGCTTTAACTAGAGTGGTGTGTTGCCTGCATGAGTTATCTTTAAAGATTGCTTTTACTATCAATATTGTTTCATTAAGCCACTTCTTTTTCTTTTTTCCTTTTCTATAAGCCATCAAACTATTATTTTTTAATCAATTAAATTTTTTTAGCTGATCAAATAATTAATTTTTTTTAGTTGGTTCTTTCTCACTTTTCTAACAGAGAATTTTTTTTCCAAACAAAAATTAATCTTTTTTTACATCAGACTATTATTTTTTTAACCAAATGTTTTTCTTTTTTTCCTATGTTGAACATTATTCTTAAAGGGACAAAGTGAGAGGGGACAAAGAGGAGAAATGGACAGAACCCAGCGTATACGGGGGACGACGTGGCAATTGGGCTTCCACTAGACACCACAGAAAGCTAACAATGGGTCGAAGTTATTAAGACACCTAGCGTCTAGACGAGGCAATTGGGTTCCCCACGGATCCTCGCAGAAGACTTGCTGTCAATGACAGCCCAAAATACCATCAACGAAGTGAAGTGAGATGGCATTTGGAATCTTGAAGTTCGGTGGGAAAAGGACTTCCCAGCCACCACCAGCCTTCTAGTTTTGTTAAACTGTAGTCCATTGCTTTTGTTTTTCAGATTGATGTTTAAAAAAAAAA
>UESW01004407.1:131044-154018 GCA_900491605.1 Calamus simplicifolius
TCCAGAGTCCCTTCGGGGTCTTCTCCTCCAGCACTGAATAGAGGACTGAATCCGCCAGACAGCCCCTGATCATTGAACATGTCTTCTTCTCCAATGAAATCCACTGCTTGTCTGTCATCCCATCTGGCCTTTCCTCCAAAGCCAAATCTAAACCCTGCTGCACAAGGAGGTCCTCTACCCGGACTTTCCACATGGAGAAACTTCCCTTCCCATCAAACTTCTCAACCTCTATTTTTATGCTACTCCCCATGGCCAATTTCAAAAATAGCACAAAATAAATTTTATAAAATAGAGAAGTACCTTGACGAGATTCTGTTGAAATTATTTCAACTCCTTGAAGGCCTCCAGATTACTCTTTGAACCTAGCTCTGATACCACTTGTTAGGGTTTAGAGCTTGATGAATAGCAATGGGATTCCCTGTTGAACAAGGATTTCTAATCCTGTTAGGTTTAGACCTTGATGAATAACAATGGGATTCCCTGTTGAACAAGGATTTCTAATCCTGTTAGGTTTAGACCTTGATGAATAGCAATGGATTCCCTGTTGAACAAGGACTAGAACTAAGGATTTCTAATCCTGTTAGGTTTACTTCTTGAAAAAGGAGGAAGATGGGGAGGAGAAAGAAAGGGCTGCCGCCCTATGATGAGAGAAGGGAATTTTTGAGAGAAAAGAATCTGTTCTCTATTCCATCCAAACCCTAGAGACTAGGGTTTAAATACATTCACGAAGTGGGCCAGGCCCAGACTCAACAAAAAACTCCCATGGACTAAACCCAATGAGATTAAACTAATCCCCAAGCCCGTGTACACCCGTGACTTGATTTAATCTCAACCCTTGGACTCAAACCCAGCCCAATACAAGTTAGCCCACCTGGACCTTGATAGCACCACACCAGGCCCAACATTAATGGTAGCTAGAAGAGAAACCAGATAGTCTGTTCTTTGCAACAGAACTTGAGAATAAGGAAGAAGCCAAATAATTGGTTGAGATACAGGGTTCCATTGTATAAAATTAAACTGATCTACAAAGTACTCTTAACCATTCACTAAACTCAAAGAAAGTCACATTGTTTAGTTTTATAAAGAAAGTCGCATTGTATAGTTTAATGAGAGAGCATGTGATAAAATTTAAGTTCATCAAAAGCAACTGTATCTTTAAGTCAGGATGGCAATCTTTTGTTGAGAACATTCAGAAAATTAATAAAGGACGAAGTGTTTGCATGTGATTTTTGTTAATTTAGAGAAAATATGCTTGAGTATCATCATAGGTAATTTCAAGTAGGTACTGAATACAAATGCTATGTACGTGACTTTCATTCAAATGTGTTTATTTCCTTCCTTCTGTTATTCTCTATTTCTTTTCTATCATGGTTTTCATCTCACATGCAATCATATGGGACAGCTGAACTTTCCAAACAAAATAAAAAATTGGATGATAATTGATTATAACAGAGTTTTTTTTCTATGTAGCAGAAGATAAAATTAAGGAAGTCTCCACACCAAAAAAGAGAGAATGGAGATGCATGAACTTTGCAACACTAGCTTTACGAATGCTTCTACTCCATTTTGAGCAATTGAATGTATCCATGATTTTGAACAGTCAGACAATTGGCTAGTACCCTTGTAAATTAAAACCAAACCACCATCAACTACACTAAACTTTTGCTCTTTTATACGGATTTGCAACTTCTGAATATAGAGTACAGAATTTCTAATAGTAAAGCTGCAATTAAATTAACTTTGTTTGGTCTTCTCAAGTATAATTTATTATTATTATATTGGTATGCTTTTGAGGTAGTGCCTAGGGCCACTTGTTTCATTTAACACCGAGTTTAGGCAAGTGACACCTACTTGTAATTAGTACACCAAATATTGGTATCAAGCTCTTAATCTTATTACAATTGATGTATGACCTTTTGACGGATTTTCATCAAGGGGGCCATCATAATGAGTCCTAATAGATATAAATGTGCACATTCTTCAACACATGAATCTTAACTTTTGTGAAAATTTACAATATATAATTATCCATAAGCAAGCTATAGTTGAGGAATAAAAGGGTGCCACTTATAATAGCTTCTAGTTATGTAAGTCTTTCCTATCATATAGAACAATTAATGGATAGTTTCTCTTTTTTTTTTTTTGATCAATATCATTAATTAATTATGTATAATTGTACTATCTTCAATTGGAAATAGTAATACATTGAAGGTTTTTTCATGTCTTATGTCTTGACTAAAACTGATTGTGATTGACTCAATGACATGGACATATAAAGTGTGAAAGAATGGGAAGGAGGGAGGAAGGGGATAAGATAATTGACACAAGTGAGAATACATATTGTGGTTCCCAGAGTGCCATGTGACTCCATTTTGCGCGTTTCAGTGGTCTACGGAGAGACTTAACTTCATTGTGCTGTAATCTGTCTTGAATTTATAGGCTTCCGTGCTGGACACGGCTTCCAATCCATGGAGGACGCAACGAAAGCCCCCTTCCAACCTTTTATGTTCAAGATTGAGGAATCATTCTACATAGAATTCTATATCTGAATGTTCTGGATTGTGAGATTTTTCAGGTTGTTGTCTCTGATTATTTCTATTGGAAAAGTTTGGCTATTATGTATCATCCCTAGTGGCAGAGCAAACAAATTTTTAGCCATGACCAATATTTATATGTACGTGTGGCCAAGAGTTTGTTGACTCTACTGCCCAAATATAAATCGAATTTAGGAGATACACGTATGGCATCATATAATTTGAACACAAATCTATAGGATAAGACTTTGTGACTCATGAAGTACCCATTACATATTAATGGTAGCTAGAAGAGAAACCAGAGAGTCTGTTCTTTGCAACAAGAACTTGAGAATATGGAAGAAGCCAAATAATTGGTTGAGATACAGGGTTCCATTGCATAAAAATGAAACTGATCTACAAAGCACTCTTAACCATTCACTAAACTCAAAGAAAGTCGCATTGTATAGTTTAATGAGAGAGCATGTGATAACATTCTAAGTTCATTAAGAGCAACTGTATCTTTAAGCCAGGAGGGCAATCTTTTGTTGAGATCATTCAGAAATTTAATAAAGGACGAAGTGCTTGCATGTGATTTTTGTTAATTTAGAGAAAATATGCTTGAGTACCATCATAGGTAATTTCAAGTAGGTCCTGAATGAGTATGATGAATTTATGCATGCAATAGTTTTGGACAAGTGCTATGTATGTGACTTTCATTCAAATGTATTTATTTCCTTTCTTCTGTCATTCTCTATTTCGTTTCTGTCATGGTTTTCATCTCACATGCAATCATATGGGATAGCTGAACTTTCCAAAAGAAACAACTGGGTGACAATTGATCAGAGTTTTCTTTCTATATAGCAGAAGATAAAATTGAGGAAGTCTCCGCACCAAAAAAGAGAGAGAATGGAGATGCATGAACCTTGCAACACTAGCTTTAGGAACGTTTTTACTTCATTTTGAGCAATTGAATGTATCCATGATTTTGAACAGTCAGACAATTGGCTAGTGCCCTTGTAAATTAAAACCGAACCACCATCAACTACACTAAACTTTTGCTCTTTTATACCGATTTGCAACTTTTGAATATGGAATACAGAATTTCTAATAGTAAAGCTGCAATTAAATTAACTTTGTTTGGTCTTCTCAAGTATAATTTATTATTATTATATTGGTATGCTTTTGAGGTAGTGCCTAGGGCCACTTGTTTCATTTAACACCGAGTTTAGGCAAGTGACACCTACTTGTAATTAGTACATCAAATATTGGTATCAAGCTCTTAATCTTATTACAATTGATGTATAACCTTTTGACGGATTTTCATCAAAGGGGGCCATCATAATGAGTCCTAATAGATATAAATGTGCACATTCTTCAACACATGAATCTTAACTTTTGTGAAAATTTACAATATATAATTATACATAAGCAAGCTATAGTTAAGGAATAAAAAGGTGCCGCTTATAATAGCTTCTAGTTATATAAGTCTTTTCTATCATGTAGAACAATTAATGGATAGTTTCTCTATTTTTTATGATCAATATCATTAATTAATTGTGTATAATTATACTATCTTCAATTGGAAATAGTAATACGTTTTTCCATGTCTCATGTCTTGACTAGTTAACTGATTGTGATTGACTCAATGATGTGGACATATAAAGTGTGAAAGAATGGGAAGGAGGGAGGGAGGGGAAAAGATAATTGACATAAGTGAGAACACATATTATGGTTCGCAAAGCGCCATGTGGCTCCATTTGCCCATTTGAATTATTTTTGACAGATCAAAAACTTCCATGAGTGGTTGACTGTTGACCATCAATGTTCAGCTTTTTAAATTATTAGGTACCATAAAAATTATTTAGTAAAGGATATAATAACAAATCAGACATAATAATTATATTCTTTAAAAAAATAGCAACAGTTGCTAAAGATAAGAATAAAAGAAAAAATAAAGTAGTAACCTGATAATTTTTTTTTAAAAAAGTACTTTTAATAGGATAAATTATCTTCCTTCCAATAGGATTAGCCATTCTTTAGAATAAAATTTTGTTATCTTCTTAAAAAAATATATATATGAGAAAGGATTAAAAAGATATATCTTTCTACTAATTATTCGATACGTCAAACACAGCTTAAAAGGATGAAGAGGGAAAAGGCTTGAGTGGATAGTAAAGATAAATTTGAGAGGAATTGGCCAATATATCTCAAGATTTGTGGTTTTATTTATTGATGACTTTATCCTTACAGTCCTTAAATCTGGAATATATGAATCTAGAAGGTGGAATGCCATCAAAATTATCCCATAGAAATGCATGCGAAGGATTTGGGTCAGTTTAGGTGCAATAAGTTATTGATCAAGATTTAGAACTTAAAGTAAGGCTCCTAATTTTATTGGATTGAATTTTCTTATAAGATGAAGCACATCCAACATAATTGTTACCCTAGTTGGTTCTTTTGAATATCTCCAAAACAAATAAAATTTTAAGTTCAAACCTGAGGTGATAAATAATATATGTATAGACAAACACATAGACACACACTCCTTATTAGAAGTATGTTTAAACCTTTTTTTTTTCTCATGGCAAAAATATTATGATAACCCTCTTCTTTTTTTCTCCTTACTAATCTACATCAAGTCTTACTTTTTTACTGTTGCTTATATTACAATGCAACTTGAGTTAGGTTAGTGACAACCCGAAGCCCGATCGGTACCTGATTATTCTTGATATACTGGTAGGTGTAAGCATAGGGTATAAATGGGGTTCAAGTTTAGGTGTGGCATAAATAGTTTAGAGTTAGATATGAATTCCACAAATGACATAGCCAGGAGTTTTAAGCAGGAGGACCATTATTATTATCCAATGTCTAATTATTGGAAGCTCATTGAAGTTCCTGGATTACTTTAGCAATTCATTTTTCCTCTAAGTTGACCATGTCTGTTGCTTAAAGATTCACAAATATTCAAAACATTGGTAATGAAATTGAAAAGCAATCCAATATAGATATGATTTTTTTCTTTTAGGCAATGGCAACTAATACTAATTGATGCTGATGTGTTAATCAATGGATATAGATCTATTCTCTTCTATGGTAAGTGCTTTGGAACCACTAAACTCATCAAGCTTGTTGCTAGCCCTATTATCGTCTTGACCGAGTAATCTAACTTTATATTATTAAGGGATTTCAATCTACTAGATACACTATCTTTCAAGAACCAAATCTCCATCACCACTATTGACCTCATAGAGACTTGATTTTCATTTTCACCAACTTCTAACCTATTGATCTTCAATGCTTTCAGGATAGATTTGAAGGATGTTGATCCTTGCAATTGAATATGAGATCAACAACAGTGATGAGTTACCATTCCCTGCGACATTCATTTATCTAGTTTTATATTCTTTTAGATATATGAACCAGCGTTTTATGAGTTCTGGCCTTTTATGATTGCTCTGATATCAAATTGAAGGGAAAGGAGATCAGAACAAGTTCAAAACAAACGTTAGCTAAGGTTGAACTAATGAATACAGAGTATTGGCGCACAGAGAATGAAGTTGTTGGAAGATTATTGAAAAATTATATGCCCCAATCCTTTTGATTTTGATGATTACCAAAAGCCATGAGTACTGTAAAAGATGTGATATGTTTATTTACATGTGCAATGAATTTATTTTGAACAATCAATGAGAATGTTAAAGTTTGACATTAATCATTTTGAAAGTAACTTTAAGCTCAATGTTTAAGCTTTCAAAAAGAAATTTTATAATTCATAGATTAATCAATGAGTTTTTGGAATACTTCTTGAATTAATTCTTAATGTCAATTTTATTGAATTCAAGTCAAAACAATGATTTAAAATGAATCTGGAACGATTTTAAAGTCAATCAGAAAAGTTTCTGATTTTTGATACGTTCCGGAGCCGACTCTTGAGTTTCAGAGTCGACTCCACTCAGAGAACAGAAATGTCTATCTGTCTCGAGTCGACCCACGTAATTTCACGAGTCGACCCCCGATTTGTCGAGCCGACTCCATGACTGTGCGAGTCGACTCCGCTCAGACACCAGAGAGTGTTTTTCTGAGCACTTCGCGAGTCGACCCCAACTTTTCATGAGTCGACCCCCGACTTTCAGGAGTCGACACTTTACTTTTGGTGAGTCGACCCCATGACTTTCTAAACATTTCTATTTTTAGTATCACGAGCTCGAGCCGACTCGGGAAAAGCATGAGTCGACTCCAGCAAATCTGGGCGAATTTTTACGGATGCCAACTCAGCTCCAACGGTAAGATTTTTGATTAACGGCTATTTTTCTTTGTCTCTAACGGCTATATTCTTGCAGAATCTATAAATAGAGAAGCTGTTTTCAAATCAAAGAGAGACGAATAGAGAGAATTTATTTCAAAGAAAAAGAAGAGAAAAATCGAAAAATAGAGCTTCAGTTGAAAAAATCCGTGATTCAAAATAGAGTGAAAGAAAGAGTGTGAAATCAAAGGAAGTTCCTTCTGTGTTCAAGCTCAAATCCAAGGAAGCTTCAGAAGAAAATCCAAGTGCTATTCAAGAGTATCTCAAGAGATTTCAACACTCAAAGAAAAGAGGGAAAGCCCAAATCAACTCCAACACATCTTCCGTGAAGAATCCAAGCTGAGGCCTGGTTCTACACTTCAAAGGAGTTGAAGAAAAGAAGAAAAGCTCAAAGCCAACCAACTGCAAATCAGGCTTATCTAAACTCTATTCTTACATTTGTTTATCTGCTCATTAAGGAGCCTTGTAACTAAACAAACAATATTTCTATTCTTTGTGTCTAGCTCAATCTGGGGGATTGAACTAGAGGAGGTAGTCTTACCTCAGTTCAAGCTTGGTTAAGCTTGGGTTAAGGGTTTTTGTGCTGGTGAGCCCTTGAAAACCAGCTGGGTTCGTTGTGCGCCCGGAAAAACAACAAGTTTGAGTTGTGAGCTTGTAAAACAACTCTGCTGTAATCTAGGGTGATTATAGTGTGGACCCAAGTGAATCTTGGGAGTGGACGTAGGTGTTGGATACACCGAACCACTATAAAATCTTTTGTGTTTGCCGTGTTCTATTGTCTCTTTCTCTATCTCTGTTTTATTCACTGCAATTTATATTTACTTTGCATTTGCCTTCATTCATCTCAAGCTAAATAATTTAAAAGGCTAATTTTTAAAGAACCCAATTCACCCCCCCCTCTTGGGTTGTCATCTGGGCCAACAATTGGTATCAGAGCTAGTGCTCATTAGATTTTGATCACACGATCAAGAGCTAAAGTTCCAAATGGCAACACAAGTTGGTTCTTTTGCTGAAGGTCATTCTACGAATAGACCTCCACTTTTTAATGGCTCAAACTATTCTTATTGGAAAGCTAGAATGAGGATATTCATTCAAGCTTCTGATTATGAGCTATGGGGTGTTATAATCAATGGACCTAGTACACCCACACATGTTATAGATGGCACTATTGTTCCTAAGCCCGAAAGGGACTGGAATGATAATGATAGGAAAATGGCACAGCTTAATGCTAAGGCCATGAATTTTATATTGCTCCTTAGATGCTAATGAATTCAATAGAATCTCCACATGTAATTCCGCAAAGGAGATTTGGGATAGATTAGAGGTTACCCATGAGGGTACCAATCAAGTAAAAGAATCTAAAATTAATATTCTTGTTCATAAATATGAATTATTTAGCATGGAACAATCTGAAACCATTGCATGCATGTACACTAGATTCACTGATATTGTAAATGGTTTGAAAAGTCTTGGTAAGACATATACTAACTCTGAACTTGTTCGGAAAATTCTTAGGTCATTACCAAGATCATGGGAAGCAAAAATGACTGCAATCCAAGAAGCTAAGGACCTCAACACTTTACCCTTAGAGGAGCTTCTAGGATCCCTTATGACCCATGAGCTGACTATGAGGCAGCATGTTGAGGAGGATTCAAAGAAAAAAAAGTAATTGCCCTCAAAGCTGCAAAAGAAGAAGAGAGCAGCAGTGATGATGATGATGATAATGATGAAGAGACTGCTCTCTTAGCAAAGAAATTTAAGAGATTTATGAGGAGAAAGAAACCCTTCCACAAGAAAAAATTTGGAGCTAAGTGGGAAGGAGAAAAGGATAAAAATAAGGACAAGGACAAAGAAAAAGAGAAAGACCCCTTGACGTGCTATGAATGTAATAAACCGGGGCACTTTAGAATGAATGTCCAAGATTGAAGAAAGCCTACAAAAAGAAAAAGAAGGCTTATATGGCGACTTGGAGTGACAGCGAGGAATCTTCTTCCGAAGAAGAAGAACAAAAGAAGTCGCAAACGTATGCTTTATGGCGGACGACAACGATGAGGTAAGTTCCGACAACCCTTGCGATGAATTTGCTTTCGATGAACTTTTTGATGCCTTTAATGAACTTGTTGGGGATTTCAAATTTTGAAAAAGAAATACAAATTTTGAAAAATGAAAACTTAATTTCATTCAAGAAAAAGAAAATCTTAACAATGAAATTAAGAAACTTAAATCTGAAAATGAAATTTTAATGAATGAAAAGGAATCAATCTCAAATGAAAAAGATAAACTAAAGAATGAGGTTGAAAAACATAAAAACATAGTTGATAAGTTTACATTAAGTTCAATTAAATTAGACATGTTATTAAATAGTCAAAAAGCAGTTTTTGACAAAGCCGGATTAGGATATAACACTTTAAGAAAACAAAATCACTTAAAAATATTTTTGTAAGTGCTGGCCAAAGTAATTTTACATGCTTTAAATGTAATCAAAAGGACATAAATCTTATGAATGTAAAATTCTGAAACCTAATAAAAACTTAAATGTTAAAGGAAAGAAAATATGGGTTCCGAAAGGAACAATATTTGTTGTACTAACCATGAAGGACCCAAGAAAGCTTGGGTACCTAAACATAAAGTTTGATTTTATTGCAGGAATGTCTTGTGGCCAAGAGATCAAAGAGAAAGTGGTATCTTGATAGTGGCTGCTCAAGACATATGACGGGTGACAAAGAAGAATTCATCACCCTAGAAGAAAAGAAAGGAGGAGTTGTTACATTTGGCGACAATGGCAAAGGCCAAATCTTGGGTTTGGTAACATTCAAATAACTCCCTCCACATTTATTGAAAATGTACTTTATGTTGATGGTTTAAAGCATAACTTAATTAGTATAAGTCAATTATGTGACAAAGGTTTTAAAGTTTCATTTGAATCTTCTTTATGCACTGTAGCTAATCCCATTGATAATAGCATTGTTTTTATTGGAAATAGAAATGGCAATGTATACATGATTGATTTAGACAAATTGTCTACTAATAATCATTGCTTAGTTGCAAATAATGCTAATATGAATGAGATTGGTTGGTTGTGGCATCGAAGATTAGGTCACGCAAGCACACACTTGATTTCAAAACTAATTAAAATGGATTTAGTAAAAGGTTTACCTAAATTAGATTTTGAAAATAACAAAATATGTGATGCATGTCAGTTTGGAAAACAAACAAGAAGTTCTTTCAAATCTAAAAATTGTTTCAACTTCTAGGCCATTAGAGCTACTTCACATGGACCTTTTTGGACCAACTAGAACCACAAGTCTAGGAGGAAAGAAATATGGTCTTGTGATAGTAGATGATTACTCTAGATTCACTTGGGTAATGTTTTTAGCTCACAAAGATGAGACTTTCTCGATATTCATGAAATTCTTCAAGAAAGTAACAAATGAGAAAAACACTACCATAGTGTCTCTAAGAAGTGATCATGGAACTGAATTTGAAAATCACTTATTTGAAAGTTTTTGCAATGAAAATGGTATTAATCATAATTTTTCAGCACCTAGGACCCCACAACAAAATGGTGTAGTTGAAAGGAAAAATAGGACTCTAGAAGACATGGCCCGTACCATGCTATGTGAAAGTAAACTCCCGAAATACTTTTGGGCGGAAGCTATTAACACAGCATGTTACATCTTAAATAGAGCTTTAATAAGACCTATTTTAAAGAAAACACCTTATGAATTATGGCATGATAGAAAACCCAATATAAAATATTTTCATGCATTTGGTTGTAAATGTTTTGTTCACAATAATGGTAAAAACAATTTAGGCAAATTTGATGCTAAATCTGATGAAGGAATATTCTTAGGATACTCAATAACTAGTAAAGCATATAGAGTATTTAACAAGAAAACTTTAGTTGTTGAAGAATCAATTCATGTAGTTTTTGATGAATCTTTAGCTACTCATTCTGAAAAATTTGATGATGATGAAGATACAAACATAATTGAGAAAGATCTTGAAAAATTAAATATTGATGTATCTTTAGATCAAGATCAAGACACTAAAGATAATGATTCACCTAAGGATGATGATACTAACGCTAATCATAATGATGTAGATCTACCTAGGGATTGGAGATATGCTTATAGTCATCCTAAGGAATTGATTATAGGTGATCCATCTCAAGGAATAAGAACTAGATCATCCATGAGAACATTAGTAATCATCTTGCATTTGTATCACAAATTGAACCTAAAACTATTGAAGAAGCTGAAAAAGATAATAATTGGATGTTAGCAATGCAAGAAGAATTAAATCAATTACAAGAAATAATGTATGGACTTTAGTTGAAAGACCTAAAAATCATTCTGTTATAGGATCAAAATGGATATTAGAAATAAACTAGATGAAAATGGCATAGTAATTAGAAACAAAGCTAGATTAGTTGCAAAAGGATATAATCAAGAAGAAGGTATTGATTTTGATGAAACCTTTGCACCAGTAGCTAGATTAGAAGCCATTAGGCTATTACTTGCATTTGCATGTCATATGAATTTTAACTTATTTCAAATGGATGTAAAAAGTGCATTTTTAAATGGATTTATAAATGAAGTATATGTAGAACAACCACCAGGTTTTGAAGATCACGAATTTTCAAATCACGTTTTTAAATTGCACAAAGCATTATATGGTTTGAAACAAGCACCTAGAGCTTGGTATGATAGATTAAGTAAATTCTTAATTGAAAATGATTTTATAAGAGGAAATGTTGATAAAACTTTGTTTTTGAAAAGAAAAGGTAAAGATTTATTAGTAGTTCAAATATATGTTGATGATATTTTTGGTGCTACTAACAATACTCTATGTCAAGAGTTTGCTAAGTTGATGCAGGGAGAATTTGAAATGAGCATGATGGGAGAACTCAACTTCTTCCTTGGACTCCAAATCAAACAAAGCAAAGAGGGAATCTTCATCAACCAAACAAAATACAAGAGAAATCCTAAAGAAGTTTGGTATGGAATCAATTAAACCCCTCGGAACACCAATGAGTCCTTCATGCAAGCTGGACAAAGATGAAGAAGGTAAGAAGTTGATCAGAAATATTATCGAGGTATAATCGGATCCCTACTTTACTTAACTGCAAGTAGACCAGATATAATGTTTGCTGTTTGCTTATGTGCTAGATTTCAGTCAGAACCTAAAGAATCACATTTAATTGCTGTTAAAAGAATACTAAGATATGTAAGTGGAACAAAAAATGTAGGTTTATGGTATTCTAGAGACTCCACATTAAATCTGATTGCATACACTGATTCTGATTATGCTGGATGTAAGTTAGATAGAAAAAGCACAAGTGGTGCATGCCAATTCTTAGGAAGTAACTTAATCTCATGGTTTAGCAAAAAGCAAAATTCAGTTGCATTATCAACTACTGAAGCTGAATATGTAGCAGCTGGAAGTTGCTGTGCTCAAATCCTATGGATTAAGCGACAACTTGAAGACTATGGTATCACACTTGATAAAACACCTATAAGATGTGATAACACAAGTGCAATTAATCTAACAAAAATCCAATTCAACATTCAAGAACCAAACACATAGAAATTAGATATCATTTTATAAGAGAACATGTAGCAAATAATGAAATTGTCTTGAATATGTTAACACTGAAGAACAATTAGCAGATATATTTACAAAACCTTTAAGTGAAGAAAGATTCTGTTATCTTAGAGGAGAGTTAGGGATTTGTGATCCATTAGAATGAATTTGAAACCCCTAAGGAAATTTTATCTAAGATTCTTTCAAATCCTTGATCTTTAAGGAAATCTTATCTAGAATTCATATCTAATTGATCCATTCATATTCAATGATTATTTTATCAATTTTCATGATCAAATTCCGGACACATTTCAGAAATTTCATGTTTTTGCTCTGAAATGGTCTCGGAGCCGACTCGGTGAGTATCGGAGTCGACTCCTGGTTTCGACTGAAACTCTCGGGTCGACCCCTTCTCGGCGCGAGTCGACTCCACTTCGGGATGGTTTTCTGTGACTGTCCGGAGTCGACCCCTTGCTTTGCGCGAGCCGACTCGAAGTGGTCCCAGGTTGATTTATCTAGGGCAGAGTCGACTCGCCGTTCATTTCAAACATCCCAATCTCTCAAAATACTCTCTCCAAAATATCTCCAGACCTTCCAAATTCCCAAAATCACTGATTAATCCTTCCAATCGACCAATGGCACCAAAACTCGAGGTTCCAATCTTTGTGGCCGGTGTGAAGAGGAAGAGAGCCGTGAGGAAGACGGTGAGGCCGGTTCGTGAGCCTTCTCCAAGCACGGATTCTACTTCATCATCTTCAACTCCAAATGCTTCTCCAGCCACTGCTCCTCAGGTAGATAGATTAGCAGATAGAATCATTACCACGGGTAGAAAAGTGGATTTTGAGTTATTTGAGGCAGAGGGATTTCTTGGGAGACAATTGATAGAGATGGGTTGGGAGAAGATCTGTTCCCTAGATTGCCCTACTTATCCCGCTCTTGTAAGGAGTTTTATAAGAACTTGTCTAGAGGAGATCATGGTCTATAAGCACTGTGAGAGGAAATAGGATCTCAGTGACTGTAGAGCTACTGTCAAGACTATTGGATCTACCCATGTCAGGAACTGCACATTTTCTTCTGAAGACCGAAGCCCTGCTCTGTCTAGATTACTTAACCGAGAAGTTGTCGGTTTTGAGGAAGTTTTTGCCAACCAATTATCCTTAGAACTGAGATTGCTTCATAACATATGTAGTAGGATACTTTTTCCCAAAATAGGAAGATTCGATTATGTATCTGAAAGGGATATTTTTGTGATGGATGCTATTGTTACGGGCAAACCATCAACCTTCCCAGTATGATTCTTTGGTATATTGCTGACTGTGGAGGAAAGAGGAAATCAAGCTTGCCCTATGGTATGATCCTCACCAAATTTTCCAGAGCCAAGGGATTGTTATTTCTGACAGTGAGCCAATGAGGAACCTGAGACATACAGACTTTTACAGCTTGGCCACCATTCATCGGATGGGTTTTATTAAGAAAATGGGAATGGGAGAGGAAAGGATTGATAGAAGAGAGAGCTACGGATGTTGAGGCACCAGGTCCATCAGTTAGACACTCTTCACCTGCACCTCCGAGCCCTCCTACTTCTGCACCTGCTCCTACCCCCGCTCAGTTATTTGATCAAGCTTCATCCTCTTCTGCTGGCTTCTCAGAACTACAATTAAAGCAACTCAAAGGACTTTTGATGATCAGTCAGAGAAATTAAAGTCAGAGTTTGAAATAAGTTCATGAACCTAAAGGAAACTCTATATTCTTTGGATAGAATCACTAAAATTGAGTCTACTCTCAGCACTTCTTCAGAATCTTTAAGTGGAGATCTCAAGAACATATTTGAAGAACTTAAAGATATCTGCGGAGATGGAGAAACCTACTCTAAGTGCAATGCGGAGCTACAAGACAAAATTTTGACTGCTTGCACCTTTGTGGATGAGAGGCTAAAAGACTATGTAAAAATCCAATCAGATGGAATAAAGAACATAATGATCATTTGACTAGGATTGTTAGAACTCATTTCTAATGTATTAGATACTCAATCCTTGCTATGTATTGAAGTTATTGTTATGTTTTACATTTTGGTATCAATGTTAGACACTTTGATGTTTAGACTCTTTGATGAAATGAAATGTCAATTTTGTTTACTCAATGTATTTCTTTCTATCAACGAATGAATGAATGTTTATGCTTCTCTACCTTTTTGTTGATAACAAAAAAGGGGGAGAGTTTTATAGTTTTATGATTGAATATGCATATGAGAAAATCAAATTAATCAATAAGATAATTAATTGAATGATTAAGTTTCATAGGGGGAGCTACCTCATTCAGGGGGAGCCTAAGCCTATCTATGAAATCAAAATAAATTCACAATCAATCATGCATAAACTCAATGTTTTTGTCATCATCAAAAAGGGGAGATTGTTGGAAGATTATTGAAAAATTATATGCCCCAATCCTTTTGATTTTGATGATTACCAAAAGCCATGAGTACTTAAAAGATGTAATGAGTTTATTTACATGTGCAATGAATTTATTTTGAACAATCAATGAGAATGTTAAAGTTTGACATTAATCATTTTGAAAGTAACTTTAAGCTCAATGTTTAAGCTTTCAAAAAGAAATTTTATAATTCATAGATTAATCAATGAGTTTTTGGAATACTTCTTGAATTAATTCTTAATGTCAATTTTATTGAATTCAAGTCAAAACAATGATTTAAAATGAATCTGGAACGATTTTAAAGTCAATCAGAAAACTTTCTGATTTTTGATACGTTCCGGAGCCGACTCTTGAGTTTCAGAGTCGACTCCCTCAGAGAACAGAAATGTCTATCTGTCTCGAGTCGACCCACGTAATTTCACGAGTCGACCCCCGATTCTGTCGAGCCGACTCCATGACTGTGCGAGTCGACTCCGCTCAGACACCAGAGGTGTGTTTTTCTGAGCACTTCGCGAGTCGACCCCAACTTTTCATGAGTCGACCCCCGACTTTCAGGAGTCGACACTTTACTTTTGGTGAGTCGACCCTTTGACTTTCTAAACATTTCTATTTTTAGTATCACGACCTCGAGCCGACTCGGAAAAGCATGAGTCGACTCCAGCAAATCTGGGCGAGATTTTTCCGGATGCCAACTCAGCGTCAACGGTAAGATTTTTGATTAACGGCTATTTTTCTTTTCTCTAACGGCTATATTCTTGCAGAATCTATAAATAGAGAAGTCATTTTCAAATCAAAAGAGACGGATAGAGATATTTATTTCAAAGAAAAAGAAGAGAAAAATCGAAAAACAGAGCGTTGAAAAAATCCGTGATTCAAAATAGAGTGAAAGAAAGAGTGTGAAATCAAAGGAAGTTCCTTCTGTGTTCAAGCTCAAATCAAGGAAGCTTCAGAAGAAAATCCAAGTGCTATTCAAGAGCATCTCAAGAGATTTCCACACTCAAAGAAAAGAGGAAAAGCCCAAATCAACTCCAACACACATTCCGTGAAGAATCCGAGCTGAGGCCTGGTTCTACACTTCAAAGGAGTTGAAGAAAAGAAGAAAAGCTCAAAGCCAACCAACTGCAAATCAGGCTTATCTAAACTTATTCTTACATTTGTTTATCTGCTCATTAAGGAGCCTTGTAACTAAACAAACAATATTTCTATTCTTTGTGTCTAGCTCAATCTGGGGGATTGAACTAGAGGAGGTAGTCTTACCTCAGTTCAAGCTTGGTTAAGCTTGCGTTAAGGGTTTTTGTGCTGGTGAGCCCTTTAAAACCAGCTGGGTTCGTTGTGCGTCCGGGAAAACAACAAGTTTGAGTTGTGAGCTTGTAAAACAACTATGCTGTAATCTAGGGTGATTATAGTGTGGACCCAAGTGAATCTTGGGAGTGGACGTAGGTGTTGGATACACCAAACCACTATAAAATCTTTTGTGTTTGCCGTGTTATTGTCTCTTTCTCTATCTTTGTTTTATTCACTGCAATTTATATTTACTTTACATTTACCTTCATTCATCTCAAGCTAAATAATTTAAAAGGCTAATTTTTAAAGAACCCAATTCACCCTCCCTCTTGGGTTGTCATCTGGGCCAACAGAAGTTAATGCATATCTACCCAAAATCGGTGCACATGGACCTAAAATGGCAATAGCAAAAGAGAGTACCTTCCCTCTGCATGAGAATAATAGGGCCGCGAATAAAGTGGTCATAAATACCACAAAGAAGTAAAACAACAGGAGATCAAGAATTTTTATATGGAAGGATTACATCAAGAGAACACTTTTTGATGACTCCAAGTCACCTTCTTCAAACGTCGGGGAAGACGGATGTCCTTCTCTCCGGACCCCTGCAAGAAAAGTCCTCGGAGACCGGATGTTCCGGTGGGGACCCTCCGACGCTCAAATCAGTTACTTGGGATCAAACAAGAACTGCTCAGCAGAAGAGAGCTGAGACAGTTAGGGTTTTGCTAGGAGAAAGAAAGCTAGAAAACCAGAGTTCGGATCCTTACTTACAGTACGGGCGCGTATTTTTATACCTGTCCGAATATCTCATCTTACTGTTCTGGAAGATTGCTGTCGTACCATCACTGTGCGTGCCGAAGGCGTCCCACGCTACCTGCTAACATGGCATTACATGTATCTCGCAGCCGCGGTTGTATTTGGTGCACGCCGTTGCTTGACATGACCGCGCACAGTGGCAAGTGGTAGTGAATCGTACGCCGTAACGGAGCATAGTCATGCACAGGAACATGCAGTGCCCCATACGCCGTTATGAGACATGGCCCTCTGTAATGGGGCGCAATCACGCACAGGAACATGCAGTGCACCATATGCTGTTATAAGGCATGGCTGCAAGCAATCACGGGTGCATAGAGAATCACATGGGCGCGCCAGGTGGCTCGGAGCTGTCATTTGGTTCGAAAGATGATCTGCATGCTAATCGCTGATGATGCCCGCGCACCCCGGGACCGGAGGGGGTATCAGGGCCGAGATATGGTGACCTCACCCCGAGACCGGAGGGGGTCCTGGGGGTGAGATGGTGCTGGTGCACCCCGAGACCGGAGGGGGGTCTCGGGGTCGAGATATGGTGATCCCACCCCGAGACCGGAGGGGGTCTCGGGGGTGAGATGATGCTGGTGGACCCCGAGACCGGAGGGGGTCTCGGGGTCGAGATATGGTGATCCCACCCCGAGACCGGAGGGGGTCTCAAGGGTGAGATAATGCTGGTGCACCCCGAGACCGGAGGGGGGTCTCAGGGTCGAGATATGTTGATCCCACCCCAAGACCGGAGGGGGTATCGAGGGTGAGATAATGCTGGTACACCCCGAGACCGGAAGGGGGTTCTCGGGGTCGAGATATGATGATCCCACCCCGAGACCGAAGGGGGTCTCGGGGGTGAGATAATGCTGGTGCACCCCGAGACCGGAGGGGGGTCTCAGGGTCGAGATATGGTGATCCCACCCCGAGACCGGAGGGGGTCTCGGAGGTGAGATAATGCTGATGCACCCGAGACCGGAGGGGGGGTCTCGGGGTCGAGATATGGTGATCCCATCCCGAGACCGGAGGGGGTCTCGGAGGTGAGATAATGCTGGTGCACCCCGAGACCGGAGGAGGTCTCGGGGTCGAGAGATGGTGATCTCCGTTAGCTGCTGTTACCTTTTATTCTAACGACGCTGGATCAGCCATATCAAATGCTCCCTCACCCCTGAGGCGAAGCGGGTCCCATTGACGAGGTGAAAGGGGTGTTCTCCTCCACATGGCTGATCCCTGTCCACACTTCTTATGCGGACGGCATGGGGAATGTGAGAAGGCGGCCGCCTCCGTACACTGTGTCCGCCACGATCAACCTCGGGAAAAAACTAGCCCTTCGAAGTCTGCGCGAAAAGCTGCATCATCATTACCTCTCATAGCGGCGACATCAGCGGAGTCCCATCGTTGGCCGAAGGCGTACCGCACCATGCGCTGGGCGTCCCTCGAGGTGAACCAGCCTATGGTGGGGCGCCATGTGGCTAACGAGACGAGGCGGAACGATTTGAAAACCCAATAAACCCAAATGAGGGGTTGAATCTGGCCATATCGCTTCTGCTATCATTGTCTTCCTCTGCATGTGCTCTGATCTCCCCTGCAACCCGAGAGCTTGTGCTTGGCTCTCCTTCCTTCAGGTCAGTTCTTTGTCCATTCCAGACTTCTCCATACCTTCTTTTGCTCATGAGCTCTCCATCCTGGACCTCGGAGGACGATTCAGACCTCTGAGAAGCACTGTACCTCTCCCGTACCTTCTCCTTCTCTTCCGCTTGAGTGGTCCACTAATTCAGAGGACTGCGTCCCCCTGGCCCAGCGATGGGTCGCTGGTGGAGCCCCATCGAGGAGCCACCGGTCGGAGGCCGACACCTCCTCGAGGGTGGAGGGGTCCCCAGAGGGGACTGCCTCCACGGTAACAGGTCTGGATTTGGCAAAAATCTGGGCCCGTTACCAGATTCCCCAGGACGTTGAGCTTTTTCTGCCGACTCCCGATGATAGGGTCATCTCCTCCCGACCTGGTCGGGTGGCCCTATATGAGATTTGCCTAAAGGCAGGTCTCCGTCCACCCTTTCCACCCTTTTTCATCAACATTCTTGACTACTACTCCTTGACTCCATCCCAACTGGTCCCCAACTCCTACCATGTCGTTAGCGCCTTTGTCATTCTCTGCTATCGTCTGGGTATCACCCCTCGAATCTCTCTTTTCCGATCCTTCTATATCCTTCGGTCCCAGAAGGGTTGGTGGCTATTCCAGCCCCGACCCAATCGGGTCCTCAAACTTTTTCTTCCTTCTTCAATCAAGGGATGGAAATCCCGATTCTTTTTCGCTAACCTTGACCAAGTTAGGCCCCGGTGGGGAGATCCCGACCTCCAAGGGAATGCGAACTCCACCATCCATCCTGGGGATCGGGAGGTGTCGGGTCAATTGCTGGCTGTCGAGATCCCTCGGTACACCTTGCTCTTGACGGAAGATAATCTCGAATCGGCGGGTCTTATCTCCCACCGGGGTAAGCCATTTCCACTCTTAGCCAAAAATTTTGCATGCTTCTCCTCTCCTTTTTTTTTTGACTTTGACTGATGTCGCGCAGCTACGAAGATACCGATAGAGAAGCTCCTGAGGGCCGTCTCTAAAAAGAGGGCCCGGGAGGGCCACCTGGAGACCAGCGAGCTCCAGCCCCAAAACGCCCGTCAGCTCGGGCTTCCCAATCACCGGCACCACAAGACCCCCCGGCTGCTCCAGAAGTTGATCTCACAGCCGACACTCCGCCAGAGATGGCGGCGACCGCGAGAGTCCCAATCGAGGATCCAGTCGCAGAGGAGCCGGTAGCAGCGGAGGAGCCCATAGTGGCTGAAGAGCTTTCCGCCCCTGGCGAACCGACTCCGCCGGAGGCTGCAATGGATTGGGGAGAGGGGCCATCAAGGGCCGCGAGCCCACCCCCCGAGAGGTCGCCTAGGAACAGCTAGCGCGCTGAGCCGGAGACTGCTGAGACGGCCGAACGGAGTGGGGCCAAGCCAGGGCCATCCTGGGACTCCTTGAACGATGGTCGCTGGGCTGAGCGGGTCCTTGCCCCAGTTTTTATGCCCGATATCCTGGAGGAACTTAGCCAACAGAAGGCGAGCACATTCTTTCGGGATTCCTACGCGGCCGTCGTCAAGGTAAGCGGTCTTTTCGCCTTTTTCCCTTATATCTTTTTCTTTTCTTTTTGCTAACCTGAAACTTACGCATGCAGCTCGCACACTCCCTAAGGGCCATCAGGGAGGAAATCCATGATGGGAAGGCCCTTCTGCAGGAGGCACAGAAGGAGGCTGAGGACGCAAAGCGCCGCGCGGAGGCGGCCGAAGAGGCGCTGGAGTTGGCCAAAAGCGCCTGGGAAAGTGAAACCAAGGCCGCTGAGAGTCGAGCGGAGGCCGATGCCAACCGTGTGCGCGCGGCACTCCACCAAATGACAGAGGCCGAGAACGCTGTGATGGCCAGAGATCTACACATCTCTGAGCTGACCTTGGCCCTTCAGGAGGCCAAGGGTTGGGCGGTGCGGCGGAAGAAAAAGTGAAGGCCGCGGAGGAAGAAATGAAGGCCGCGGAGGAAGAGGCGCGGGCGGCGAAGGAGGAAGCAAGCCAATCAGGGAGGAGGCAAGCCGCACCCGGGAGGCCGAGAGGGCTGCAATGGCAGCCCTCGCCGCGGAGAAGGCTCGGGTCGCTGAGGTGGAAGTGGCCATCATGGCCAGGACCACCGGGATTATAGAAGAGTACAAAGCGTCGGACGCTTTGCGAATGATCTGGCGGAGGCCTCGGCGGCGGTGTTCCTTCAGGGGTTCTAGCATGGAAAGGAAAAGATTGCCAGAGACTTGGACATCCCCCAGGCCCTAGAAATGGAACCGGACAACCTCTCGGATGCGGCCCCTTTCGACGATGAGCCAGCGCCAACCGAACCGTGAACTTGTATTTTTGTTTTTGCAAGTCCGACAACATCGGCATTTGTAATCCCTTCAAATTAATGAAATACTTTTCTTCAAAATACATTGTCTATTTGTGACTCTTACCCTGAATTCGTTGGTTGACAATGCGCGGCCCCATGGTCCCATTAGTCCCGCTAGTGCCATAGGACAACTCTCAACTCGTACGAGCTATTCCGTCTTAGCCATCTAGGACCGAAACTTGGGGCCAGGAAGGATAGATTTCTTGGGGTTGAAGCGTTGGTCTTTGGAGGTTAAGGTAGGCGGGTTCCTCAGGACCAACGGCGCATCGCTATGCCAGGAGTATGTCGGGCCTTGCGCCAGGTAGGCATGTGGCTCTTGGTGCCGACGGGGGTCGGACTTAATCTGGCCGGCGGGACTTTATGTGCCGTCGGGCGTCGAACTTTATGTGCCGTTGGGTGTCGGGCTTTATGTGCTGTCGGGTGTCGGGCTTTATGTGCCGACGGGTGTTGGGCTTTATGCCTGGCGGGCCCAGGGCTTTAGGTGCCGACGGATGTTGGGCTTTATGTGCCGTCGGGTGTTGGGCTTTATGTGCCGATGGATGTCGGGCTTTATGCCTGGCTGGCCCAGGCTTTAGGTGCCGATGGATGTCGGGCTTTATGTGCCTGGGTGTCAGGCTTTAGGTGTCGACGGGTGTCGAGCTTTATGCATGGCTCCTAGGGCTTTAGGTGCCGACGGGTGTCGGGCTTTATGCCTGGCTGTCCCAGGGCTTTAGGTGCCGACGGGTGTCGGGCTTTATGCCTGGCTGGTGCGGGCTTTGAGTGCCAACGGGTGTCGGCTTTATGCCTGGCTGGCCAGGGCTTTAGGTGCCGATGGGTGTCGGGCTTTATGTGCCGACGGGTGTCGGCTTTATGCCTGGCTGGTGCAGGGCTTTGAGTGCCGACGGGTGTCGGGCTTTATGCCTGGCTGGTGCAGGGCTTTGAGTGCCGACGATGCTAGGCTTTATGCCTGGCTGGCCCAGGGCTTTAGGTGCCGATGGGTGTCGGGCTTTATGCCTGGCTGGTGCAGGGCTTTGAGTGCCACGGGTGTCGGGCTTTATGCCTGGCTGGTGCAGGGCTTTGAGTGCCGGGTGTCGGGCTTTATGCTGGCTGGCAGGGCTTTAGGTGCCGACGGGTGTCGGGCTTTATGCCTGGCTGGTGCAGGGCTTTGAGTGCCGACGGGTGTCGGGCTTTATGCCTGGCTCAGGGCTTTTGCGACGGGTGCCTTTATGGCTGGCCCAGGGCTTTAGGTGCCGACGGGTGTCGGGCTTTATGCCTGGCTGGCCAGGGCTTTAGGTGCCGACGGGTGTCGGGCTTTATGTGCCGACGGGTGTCGGGCCTGGCTGGTGCAGGGCTTTGAGTGCCGACGGGTGTCGGGCTTTATGCCTGGCTGCCCAGGGCTTTAGGTGCCAACGGGTGTCGGCTTTATGCCTGGCTGGCCCAGGGCTTTAGGTGCCGACGGGTGTCGGGCTTTATGCCTGGTTGGTGCAGGGCTTTGAGTGCCGACGGGTGTTGGGCTTTATGCCTGGCTGGTGCAGGGCTTTGAGTGCCGACGGGTGTCGGGCTTTATTCCTGGCTGGTCCAGGGCTTTAGGTGCCGATCGGGCTTTATGCCTGGCTAGTGCAGGGCTTTGAGTGCCGACGGGTGTCGGGCTTCATGCCTGGCTGGTGCAGGGCTTTGGTGCCGACGGGTGTCGGGCTTTATGCCTGGCTGGTGCAGGGCTTTGAGTGAAAGAACTCAGGAGCTAAAATTGAAATTTGTTAATATAAAATGAGGGCGAAAACCCAAATGGATACAGGCATGTATTTGATGTGAGAGGAGGAATGCGTTACTGATAGTACCGGCGAAGGTTATCTGCATTCCATGTCCTAGGGAGTGGCTTCCCATCGAGCTCTTCAATCTTGTAAGCTCCGTGGTGAAGTGTCTCGGCGATCCGATAGGGTCCTTCCCAATTTGGAGCTAGCTTGCCTCCCTCTGCTGGCTTCGAGACCTCAGCCCGTCGAAGGATCAGGTCTCCTGGTAAGAAAGTCCTGGGGCGCACACGGGCGTTGTAATATTTGGCGGCCCGTTGCGGTAGACCGCCATCCGAAGTCGTGCTCGGTCTCGCACTTCCTCCACCAGGTCGA
>UESW01004407.1:164275-196405 GCA_900491605.1 Calamus simplicifolius
TGAAGGCTATTGATGCACAATTTGAGTCTTCAGATAAGGCAATGGCTAGCACCCTAATGACAAAATTATCATCAATGAAGCTCACTACGGTTGGAGGTGTGCGTGAGCACATCATGAAGATGAGGGACATTGCGGCTCAGTTGAAATCCCTAGAGGTTGAGATGTCAGAATCTTTCTTGGTGCACTTTATTTTGAGCTCACTCCCACAGCAATATAGTCCCTTCAAAATATCTTACAATACACATAAGGACAAATGGTCAATTAATGAACTTCTGACCATGTGTGTTCAAGAGGAAGGGAGGCTGATTTTAGAAATGGGAGAAAGTGCACATTTAGTCACTCAGAGAAAGACTAAAGCTCCCAAAGCCAAACGCAAAGGAAAGGGTAAAGTATCCATCCATACAGAAGACAAGAAGGAGTCCAAGTGCTTCTTTTGCAAGAAGAAAGGACATATAAAGAAAGATTGTCTCAAATTCAAAGCTTGGCTTGACAAGAAAGGTACTCTAACCTCATTCGTATGTCATGAATCCAATTTGGTTATATGTCATAACACATGGTGGATTGATTCTGGTTCTACAATCCATGTTTCAAATACCTTGCAGGGTTTTCTAAATCAAAGGAAACCATTGGGAAGTGAACAAAGCATCTATTCAGGAAACAAGATGGGTTCACATGTGGAAGCAATTGGAACGTGCAGACTTATTTTACATTCTGGTTTTGTTTTGGATTTGGAAAAGACATTTTATATTCCAAGTTTCTCTAGAAATTTGATTTCAGTGTCAAGGCTTGTACCAGCAGGATATTCCTTTAATTTTAATAAAAGCTCTGTTGATTTATTTTATAAATCTAAGCTTATTGGGAATGGTACATTGTCAGACAATCTTTTCCAAATCAATTGAAAAATAATACCACCTATAATGTGATGCACGCCCAAACTGGTATGAAAAGATGTGTTATAAATGAGAATTCCTCTATTTTGTGGCATCGGAGATTAGGTCATATCTCCATTGAGAGAATTAAAAGATTAGTAAAAGATGGAGTACTTGATACTCTTGATTTTACTGATTTTGACACTTGTGTGGACTGCATAAAGGGAAAGCAAACCAACAAGTCCAAGAAAAATGCCAAGAGAAGTTCGGAAATACTGGAGATCATACATACGGATATCTGTAGCCCAGATATGGATTCGTATGGTCAGAGATACTTCATCTCATTTATTGATGACTATTCACGATATATGTATCTCTACCTACTTCATAATAAGAACGAAGCATTAGATGCCTTTAAGGTATTTAAGGCAGAAGTAGAGAAACAATGCGGCAAGCAAATTAAAATCGTGAGGTCAGATAGAGGTGGAGAATATTATGGTAGATACACTGAGAATGGACAAGCACCTGGTCCGTTGCTCGGTTTCTTGAAGAAAATGGAATTGTTGCACAATACACCATGCCAGGGTCTCCTGACCAAAACGGTGTAGCTGAAAGGAGAAACCGGACATTATTGGACATGGTAAGGAGCATGATTGTCAGCTCTAAGTTACCTAAATCCTTGTGGACTGAAGCTCTTAAAACTGCTGCGTATATATTGAATCGGGTTCCAACCAAGGCTGTTTCCAAAACGCCATTTGAGTTATTTAAAGGTTGGAAACCGAGTCTGCAACATATACGTGTTTGGGGATGCCCATCTGAAGTAAGAGTCTATAATCCACAAGAAAAGAAACTAGACCCAAGGACTATCAGTGGATACTTTATTGGATATGCTGAGAAGTCCAAGGGTTATAGATTTTATTGTCCATCTCACAGCACTAGGATTGTGGAATCAAGAAATGCAAAATTTCTTGAGAATGACTTGATCAGTGGGAGTGATCAATCTCAGTATTTGGCTTCTTCTGAGAAAGATCATTCAGTTATTCCAGCTTCCACTTCAAGTGAGGGATTGGTTGTTATTTATAGCACTCCTCAAACTCAATTAAGTGCCCAACAACCAGTCATTGAGATTTCACAAGCTGATGGTAATCTAGAAGATCGTGTTGTTCATCAACAATCAGTTGTGCAAGATACTCCTCAAGAGGTCATTGACACAACATTAAGAAGATCAACTAGAATAAAGAAATCAGCAATTCCTAGTGATTATGTTGTGTATCTACATGAATCTGACTATAACATTGGAGCCGAAAATGATCCTGAAACGTTTTCACAAGCCATGAGTTCTAAGGAATCAAACTTGTGGTTCAATGCCATGAAAGAAGAGATGGAATCTATGGCATCTAATCGAGTCTGGGATCTTGTTGAGTTGCCTGATGGTGTAAAAGCCATTGGATGTAGATGGATCTTCAAAATAAAGAAAGACTCACAAGGCAACATTGAGAGATATAAAGCAAGACTCGTTGCCAAAGGATTCACTCAGAGGGAAGGAATCGACTACACGGAGACATTTTCTCCTGTATCCAAGAAAGACTCTCTCCGAATAATTATGGCATTGGTAGCTCATTTTGATTTTGAGTTACATCAAATGGATGTGAAGACCGCATTCCTTAATGGAGATCTAGAGGAAGAGGTTTACATGAAACAACCTGAAGGATTTTCCTCTAGTGATGGTGAGCATTTGGTTTGCAAACTTAAGAAATCCATATATGGATTGAAACAAGCCTCACGTCAGTGGTATTTAAAATTTCATGATGTGATCTCTTCCTTTGGTTTTGAAGAGAACATCATGGATCAATGTATATACCAGAAGGTTAGTGGGAGCAAAATTTGTTTCTTGGTCCTATATGTGGATGACATTCTACTTGCAACCAATGATAAAGGGTTGCTACATGAGGTGAAACAATTTCTCTCTAAAAATTTTGATATGAAAGATATGAGTGAGGCATCTTATGTCATTGGCATTAAGATCCATAGAGAAAGATCTCGAGGCATTTTGGGATTGTCTCAAGAAACTTATATCAATAAAGTCTTGGAGAGATTTCGGATGAAAAATTGTTCACCAAGTGTTGCACCTATAGTGAAGGGTGACAAGTTCGCTTTGAACCAGTGCCCTAAAAATGAACTTGAACGGGAACAGATGCACAACATTCCATATGCTTCAGCTGTTGGAAGCCTAATGTATGCTCAGGTTTGCACAAGACCTGACATTGCATTTGCAGTAGGAATGTTGGGAAGATATCAGAGTAATCCAGGTTTAGACCATTGGAGAGCTGCTAAAAAGGTCATGAGGTATCTTCAAGGGACCAAGGACTACATGCTCATGTATAGACAAACTGATCATTTGGAGATAGAGGGCTACTCAGATTCGGACTTTGCTGGCTGCGTTGATTCTCGGAAATCAACATCAGGATTTATATTTATGTTAGCTGGTGGAGCCATATCATGGAGGAGTGCAAAGCAGACCTTGACTGCTACCTCTACTATGGAAGCGGAGTTCGTTGCTTGTTTTGAGGCTACATCGCAAGGTGTATGGTTGAAGAGTTTCATCTCAGGGCTTAGAATTGTTGACTCCATTACTAGGCCAATTAAACTGTACTGTGACAATTCAGCTGCTGTATTTTTGGCTAAAAACCATAAGAGTGGTAGTCGAAGTAAACATATCGACATTAAGTATTTAGCCATAAGAGAACGTGTTAAAGAGAATAAAGTGGTCATAGAACACGTTAGCACTGAATTGATGATAGCTGATCCTTTGACTAAAGGCATGCCAATTAAGAAGTTTAAGGATCATGTGATAAGAATGGGAGTTGGTTCCATGATATAATTGTATTGATAACAATTTGTACAAAGAAACTCTTATTTCAATCGTTTGTTTATTTCTCATTCAGGTGTACACGTTATATGACTTTTGAGAAATGACAAACTTTTCTTTTGGACTCTGAATAAACATATGGTTTATTCATTATGTTATGTTGTCACATTTGGAATGGTGATAAAGAAATTGAATGCATTGTAATACATAGAAGATAATACTCAATTATAGAGGACCTATCGCTATGATTCATGTATTTAGTTTCTTGTTCAGTGTTGATAAAATATACGGACCAAGTGGGAGAATGTAATAACCCGTCTTAATGGTCCTATTTATTACTAAACGTTTCTCCTATTAAAGTGATAACAGCCCCTCCCTTAATTCCTGAACGCTCGCTTGATGGGGCATGCGGTGAAGGAAATGGGTATAAATAGGGACCCATCCTAAGGTTTCAGAACAGGTTCTCTAAGGTTCTTCTCAAGAGAGGTTTCAGAACAAGGTTCTCGAGAGAGATCCTAAGGTTCTCAAGAGAGAAACCTAAAAGCGGAGGCATTGGAATTGAGTCCCTGATCAAGAGCAATCATGAAGGCATACACCATCTGAATGCGAGAGCTCGTTGATTAGAAGACCGATCCATCGAGAGGAAAGGGAAATCAAAAGGGAAGATCAATCGAGATCGCTAAAGAAAGGAAGATCTTCCGTGCAGTCCAAAGAAAGATCAGAGAAGATCGGATTCCTTACCACAATTAAATAATAATGGCTGGAGGTAATTATGTTTAAGTAAATTAAGTCTAACACATATTTCTTTGATTTTTCTGATACCATGTCACTTTTCTACTTTTTCTTATAATAGATTTAAGAATTTAAAATGTCAACTGAATTTGAGTTATCAATTTAAAAATACTTATTCGGCTTGATATTTTGCAAAAATTTAAAAAGAAGACATGCTAGGCAAGACCGCGCTACGAGTTGATGGCTTATTTTTACTTGATTTCATGAGCTTTGACTAACTGAACTTGGGACACGATTCTTATACCAATGATGGACCAAGAGACATCTCTCGCAAGTTTACGCTTTTCCAATCAAAACCATATACGAAGCCTACTCAATCTTTTTCCAATTTACTCCTCACACCTCACAAATTCCTCTCATCTCGAGCCTCACTCTTTCCTCTCCGCTCTCAAAAGATAAACTTTTACAATACATTGATTTTTATCGGATTAACACTCAGCACTTTGGAAACTGCATGACATGTTAGTGAACAATTTTATTTCTCTGGAACGAGGCCATGAACAAATTATGCATGACTCGTAAACCTTGTCATATCTGTTAATGATGCAAGTTAATCACATCTTTTTTTTCTTAATTGTCATGACCCCAACCCGGTCTAGGGGCATCACGACACGGCCACATACTCTTAAAATAAACCTCAAAAGTACGCAAGGCCTGCTAACCTCAACCTAAAAATATCATGAGATGCAACTATAAACCAAAACACATTTTCTATATTATATCATCAAACCTGTACATGCCATGCTCATCTGATACGTACAAAATTTATACACCTAAAAGAATAACTACAACAACTCCCTGGTCTCACTTCTGAGATCCCTCTCTAAGATTTGGGTTTATCAAGTATACATCATCCTCATTTGCTACAAAAAATATAAAATATAATGGAATGAGCTAAAAAGCCTAGTAGAACTTCTACACTTACTATCATAAATATGACAAATAGCCATTTTAGTATAATCAAAATATGTTTGAATAAACAATATCATGATACATATGTCCATTGAAGAAACAAATAAAATTTACATTCAAAGAGAAATATTCAAACCACATGAGAGTCTCGATCTACCATCAACTCATCCCCATGACCACAATCACACCAAATCATCCACATATCTACCGTCACCTTCACACATCAAATAACCGTGCCACCACCTCATAATAATCTCCACACCTGTACATCCATGCCCTCGTACACAAGACAACACTAAGCTGTAGAGCCTGGTGTGGTACTCCAAAGCTTAAATCCTAGGGTGGAGGTTTGTAGGCTCCCAGGGTTAAGGCCCAGGTTGTTAGGTCTTGAGGGGCTAGTCTATCATTGGGCTGGATTTGGGCCCAAGGTATGGGTTGGTCCAAGAGAGTTTTTTAGGGTTTATTATCCATATAATAAGGCACCAGTTCATGTGTGGTGCTGGTTTTATTTTGGTGGCCGTCATGGGGATGGGTTATATATATATAGTCATGTAACGATGATGATTTTGTAATGAAAAAAGAAACCCTTTTCTTCCTAGAATAAGCTATCCCTTTCCTTTCTCTCTTATCCACATCTTTCTCTCTTTCTGACGTATAGATGCCCTAGATTTCTAGGGTTTTTTACTGCCATCTCTACCCTAGCCATCTTCTTGGAACCGCCTCTCTCAAAGAAGGAGAAGGAAGAAACCCTAGCAGCACCTTCTTCTTGGGCAGCGTCTCTTGATTTTCTGGATCAGATCTAAAGGTTCACGTGAGGAAGAAGAGAGGCCACGACCCTCTCTTACAATCTTGGGGCGCAAAAAACCAAGAAAATCCTAGTTGCTAATCAATCTGGGAAGATTACCAAGATCAAGATCCAAAATTCTGCTGCAGAAATTTTAGCAGGGATATCATCTCGCTTCCACATCTCCACACGACTTGGGCTGGTCGAATGCGTGCTATGCTCCAAGGTTAGAAAGAGGACGATCCACTCTTCATTTAGTATCAGAGCCTCGGTGATTTGGTGGAGAAAAGATTGGATCTTGGGCGTTTCTTGGTAAGATATCAAACCAGAAATTTCTGCAGCAAGTTTAATTTTCTGTTTTTGTTGTGTGCATTGTTTCTTGATTGGATATGGCATCTAGTAGCTTTAAATTCGATTTTGAAAAGTATGATGGCAAGGGAAACTTCACCCTATGGCAGAAAAGGGTGAAGGATTTATTGGTACAGCAAAGGATTTATAAGGTCTTGGTGAAACAAAGACCGGATAATGTAAGTCATGAGGATTGGGAGGAGTTAGAGGAGATTGCATTTAGCACAATCAGGCATGCTTGGCTGATCAAGTTTTGCCGGAGATTTGCACGCAGACCACGGCAAGGGGGCTCTGGGAAACTTTAGAGAACACTTACATGGGAAAGAGCATGACAAACAAGTTGTGGTTGAAGAACAGTTGTACAGCTTGAGAATGCCTGAGGGAGGAGATCTTGTGGCCCATATTCAGAAATTCAATCAAGTGTGCTCAGAGGTGATGAGCCTTGATGTGAAAATTGATAAAGAAGACAAGACCCTCATCTTGTTGTGTTCGCTACCCAGTTCCTATGATGGTCTGATTACAACCTTGGTGTATGGGAAGGAGACCCTGAATTATGAAGAGGTTGTGGGGGTGCTGAGATCAAACCAGCAAAGAGAAAAGATTGCATGGGAAACTCTAACACAGAGGTACTTGCTGTGAATGAGAGGCAAGGAAGACCCTGGGAAAAGGTTAGAGGCAAGTCCAAAGGCAGATCTAAGTCTCGGGGCAAGCAGAAAGCATGAAAGTGTTACAAGTGTCATCAGATTGGTCACCTGAAGAGAAATTGCCCACTTCTGAAGAATGAGAAGGGGAAGGGTATTTCCAAGGGAGGTTCAACCAGCAGTGGTGGTGCAAATTCATCTGAAGGCAGTGAAGATAATGTACTGGTAGTTTCAAATGGGACCAAGAAGTGTAATAGTTGTTGGACACTTAACTCAGCCTGTTCTCACCATTATACTTCGCATAGGGAGTGGTTTACAACTTATGAAGAATCTGATGGAGAGAGTGTATGCCTTGGTGATAATCATCCTTGTAAGGTTGCTGGAGTTGGAAGCATAAGGGTGAGGATGTATGATGGGTTTATAAGGACTTTGACCAATGTCAAACATGTCCCAGAGTTGAAGAAGAATCTAATTTCTTTGGGCTACCTGGAGAAGCATGGGTATGCTTTTGGAAGCCACCAGGGAGTGGATGTTTGAGGATAACCAAGGGTGCATTAGTGGTGATGAAAGGGAGAAGGTTGAAAAATAATCTCTATCAAATGGAAGGCTCAATGGCCATAGATGGTGCAGAGGTGCTAGCAGTGGCAAAGGAAGAACAGTTGGTCTATAAACTGTGGCACTATCGAATGGGACACATGAGTGATAAAGGGCTTATAGAACTCAGTAAAAGAGGTCTGATTCCAGTACTTAAGGAGGACAATGACATCTGTGAGCCCTGTATTCATGGCAAAACAACATAGGGTAAGATTTGCCAGCAGTTCCAAGCAGAGTGAAGATATTCTGGAACTAGTTCACTCAGATATATGGGGACCAACCCCTGTGTCAGCCAGAGGAGGGGCTAAGTATTTTTTGACCTTCATTGATGACTACTCCAGAAGGTATGGGTATATCTGATAAGAGAAAAATCAGAGGTATTTGCTCGGTTTAAAGCTTGGAGAGTTGGTGTTGAAAAGGAGACAGGAAAACCAGTGAAGTGTTTGAGATCTGACAATGGAGGGGAGTATACAAGTAATGAATTCAGAAGCTACTGTGAGGAAAATGAGATCCAATGCCATTACACAGTGAGGATGACTCCTGAGCAGAATGGTGTGGCAGAGAGAATGAATCGTACATTGACAGAGAAGGCTAGGAGTTTGAGGCTGCAGGCATCACTGCCCAAGGTCTTTTGGGGTGATGCAATTATGTTCTCTGATTTTCTTGTTACAGGTCCCCTAATAGAAAACTTGATGGAGGCATTCCAAAGGAGATCTGGAGTGGAAAGAAGGTGGAGCTTGGACACCTAAGGATTTTTGGTTGCCCAGCCTATGCACATGTGGAGGCAACTAAAAGGAGCAAGCTGTACCCAAAATCATAAAGGCTGATCTTCATCGGGTATCCACAGGGAGTTAAAGGCTATTTGCTATGGAGTTCAGATTCACAGAAGTGTATCGTCAGTATAGACATTATTTTTGATGAGAAGAGCATCTTGAAGAGGTCAGAGATTGCAGATGGAGCTGAAAAGGCTGAACAGGACAGCAGTGGACAGCATTGGCTGACAGGTGATGTACCTTCTACTTCTACTTCAAAACATGCTTCTTTTGAGGTGGAGTTTGGTATGAATGTTCCAATACATGTAAAGGATCAGCCAGAAGAGCCATCAATCCAAAAGAAGGTGCAGGTGGAGTCACACACTTCAGCTTTGAGAGATGATCAAAGGGGTGTGGCACTACACAAGGCAAAGCATACCATCATCAAACCTGCTCGGTATCGCATTGATGACATGATTTCCTATGCTCTAATCACTGCAAATGAAGATCCAAGGACCTTTCAAGAAGCTATGGAAAGTTCAGAAAGAGACTCATGGATGCAGGCCATGATAAAGGAGATGGAGTCCATGGAAAAGAACAAGACATGACAGCTAGTGGATCTACCTAGAGATGCTCGGGCCATTGGTTCAAAATGGGTGTTCACAAAGAAGGAGGCACCTTCAGAGCAAGGTAGAGTCAGATACAAAGCAAGACTTGTTGCTAAGGGGTTCTCACAGAGAGAGGGAGTGGACTACATAGAGGTATTCTCTCCAGTGGTACGTCATGCTTCAATTCGTGTGTTGTTATCTCATAGCACAACATGGTAAGGAGTTGCAGCAGATGGACGTGAAGACGACTTTCTTACATTGGAGTCTAGAGGAGAGGATATACATGAAGCAACCAGAGGGTTTCAAGGAATCTGGATTGGAAGAAAAAGTGTGTCTACTAAAGAAAATCGCTCTATGGTTTGAAGCAGTCACCACGTCAGTGGTACAAAAGATTTGATACTTTATTTTGGGCCTTGGATTTTCTAGATATGAACATGATACTTGTGTCTATGTGAAAGATGTGGATGAGGATGATGCACTATATCTCCTTCTGTATGTGGATGATATGCTCATTGCCAGCAGGAGTGTTGAAGCAGTGAATGGACTGAAATATGCATTATCAACAGAATTTGAAATGAAGAATTTGGGTCAGCTAGGAAGATACTTGGGATGAAAATTTACAGAGATAGGACCAAGGAAATTCTATACTTGTTATTGGGTGGATATATTCACAAGGTGTTGGAGAGGTTTGAGATGGATAAGGCCAAACCAGTTGGAACACCTTTGGCTAGTCACATGTCTCTTTCTAAGTTACAGAACCCCTAGACAGATGAAGAGAAAGAGTACATGGAGAGAGTTCCATATGCCAGTGCCGTGGGCAGCATTATGTATGCTATGGTGTATTGCAGGCCTAACATAGCATATGCAGTGAGCCAGGTGAGAAGATTCATGGCAAACCCAGGGAAGGAGCACTGGAAGGCACTCTCAAGTGGATTTTGAGGTACCTTCAGGGAACTCATGGACTTGGTCTAATTTTTGGGCAGCAAGATGGATCTAAGAAGAAATCTAATATCCCAGTAAGTCATTAGGTCCATTGGAAGGATTTGTGGATGCAAATTTTGCAGGTGATCTGGATACAAGAAGGTCTACCACAGGGTATGTGTTCAGCATGTATGGTGATTAATTTCTTGAAGATCAACCCTTCAATCTATTACAGCTTTGTCTACAACAGAAGCTGAGTATATAGGGATTACAGAGGCTGTCAAGGAGGCTCTTTGGTTGAAGAGACTCATCATGGAAATGGGGGTGAAGCAGGGTACAGTATTGCTACACAGTGATAGTCAGAGTGCCCTGCAGTTGGCTCAGAACCCAATCTATCATGCACGGACAAAGCATATAGATGTGAGGTATCACAGGATCAGAGAATTGATGGAAGAATGTGAAGTGGAGCTGATAAAAGTTCATACAAAGAAGAACCAAGCAGATGCACTTACGAAGACTCTTCCATGGGATAGCTTTCTCTCATGTGTGACACTGATGGGTCTAAGGGAATGTACAGATTTTTCAGCAGCTTTGAAGCATCAAGGTTGAGATTGTAGAGCCTGTGTGGTACTCCAAGGTGGAGATTGAAACAGAGTAGTTGAGGTTAGGTTTTTTCACCACATGTAATAGTATTCAAAGAATCAGAAGAACTGATAAAAGATAGACAGAAATAGTGCTTCAAGAATCAAGTTTATAGCAGATGATTACACAAACAAACTCGATAATGGTAATTGATATGGAGAGCACCAAAAAAGCCAAAGAAAAATAATCCAATTATAAAAATTAAAAGCATGTATTGTCCTAAACACAACAAAAAAGTAATTATGTTAATGTTTTGGGAGAAGGGTACTGGTCGTTTATTGAACTAGAAGACCTATGACTTAATATATCAGAAATTTTACTGAATATTGAATGATTCTAGGTCTGCTAGCAGAATAGTCTAGATGAAGAAGAAAAAGTCACCAATATTATGCCTGATATGAAAATGATTATGAGTAAATACATAATCCAATTAAATAACCTGGGTTCCATCACAAAATGTGAGAGGAAGACCTTCTCAACTATAAAGAAGTAATACTAGAAAAAAGAAATTTCTATCTCACATTTCTTTGATTTACTCATAACACTCGACTTTTTCTTTTTAACCTCTCTCATATTATATTCAAATCTTAAAAATATTAACATAATCTTCTCAAATATAAAGGAATAAAAGATTTTCACTCTTAATTAACAACCCTTGTATCTTTTCCAAGCCTCTGAACCATCTCTCTTCTATTCACCTCTCTCTCTCTCTCTCTCTCTCTCTCTCTCTCTCTATCGCCCACTCCATCTCCCAACCCTCCTTTCTTCTCTTTCTTCGTATATGAGTGGGAGAGAGATACATTCTCTAGAAATTCACCAGAATTCTAAAAATACAGAGAAAATGATATTAAAAATTCTTTTTTTTTATAAAAAGAAAAAAGAAACTTCTAGGTCATATTCTTTAATTTTTTTGATACCATGTCACTTTTCTACTTTTCTTATAAACATTTAAGAATTTAAAAATGTCAACTAAATTTGAGTTATCAATTTAAAAAATACTTATTCGGCTTGATATTTTGCAAAAAATTTAAAAAGAAGAATGCTAAAGACCGCGCTACGAGTTGATGGCTTATTTTTACTTGATTTCATGAGCTTTGACTAACTGAACTTAGGACACGATTCTTATACCAATGATGGACCAAGAGACATCTCTCGCAAGTTTACGCTTTTCCAATCAAAACTATATACGAAGCCTACTCAATCTTTTTCCAATTTACTCCTCACACCTCACAAATTCCTCTCATCTCGAGCCTCACTCTTTCCTCTCGGCTCTCAAAAGATAAACTTTACAATACATTGATTTTTATCTCGGATTAAAACTCAGCACTTTGGAAACTGTATGACATGTTGGTGAACAATTTTATTTCTCTGGAACGAGGCCGTGAACAAAGTATGCATGACCCGTAAACCTTGTCATATCTGTTAATGATGCAAGTTAATCACTTTTTTTTTTTTCTTAATTGTCACGACCCCCAAACCTGAGCCCAGCCCAACCCAAAAAAAGAGAAAGCCGAAGCCTTTCTTCTCACGTGATTTCTCCCTTACCATTCACCTCAACGCGAGAGCCACATTCTTCTCCTCCCGCTCCCACGCTCCCCCTCTCTCTCTCTCCCCCTGTTCTCTCTCCCGTCTCTCTCTATCCCTCTCCCTGTTCTCTCCGTCACCCTCTCTCTCTCTCTCTCTCTCTCTCTCTCTCTCTCTCTCTCTCTCGTCGCCGGCCCCAACCCATCACCGGCGCCTGCCCTTCCCGTCGCCCGTTCACCGCCGGTGAAGGGCAGCGGCGCTCGTCACCCGGCTCAGCAGCCTCCCCCGGCCGAACCGAGTTGGAAACAGGGGAGAAGGGGAGAAGACTGAATCTTCTCCCAACCAAGCTCTCCTCCCCCGTCATGCCTTCTCATCGCAGGCCACCATGGAAGCGGTGAGCGGCGGAGATTCTCTCTCTCTTCCACACCGGTGAGCGACTCCGACAACAACGACCCCTAAACTTCCAATAATCCCATTGCGTTCTCAGCTCAACCAGAAAAAGAGGAAGGAGAAGTTTACCTCTGCCTTGCCGGAGTGTCCAACGACGATCTGAACTTCCCCGGAAGCTTGCCTCGCTCTGATGATTCTCCCTTACTCTTTAATTAGAAGATCTTCCACCCTATCAACCGGAATCAAAGGAATGGTCATGGAACAGAGGAATAGAAAACAAAACAGAGGAAAATAACGCGACATTTTCTCGGCCTCTCTACACCGACAACGTTAACTTCAGTTCCAGTGATGCTCCACGGTGAAGAGGGTTCAAACTACACCTCCAATGGTGGTTCACCGGCCGAGATATCGTGAGAACGGAAGGGAGAAGGAAAGGAAGAAGAAGAAGAAGAAGGAGAAGTGAAATGGAGAAGAAAATCAGGAAGGAAAGAGTGGTCCAGCTACTGGCTTCTCAACGACGCTTGTTCTCTCCTCCCACTACCGATCGTCCTCACTGAATTTCCCCTCTCCATCCACCATGGAACATTCGTGAAGGAGGAAGAAAAATCAGTTTAACGAATGGGTTTAATTAAGGCTTAATCTTACTAGCTTACCTTAATCTTTATTTCTTAATCCTCACATTAATATTAATTCAACAAGGAAATTTCCGAACTGTTCGAAAATTTGAAGCAACTTAATCCCAACAAGAAAACTTCACCAAATTCTAGATTATCTCTTGACCCGGGAGCTTAACACCGTATCTCACGGCTCTTTAAGCGATAGTATAATAAAAAAAAAAAAAAAAAGAATATATGGAGTTCCATAATTTGATATATTTTAAAGTTGAAGCAATTTAAAATTTTTTTTTGATTATTTTATTATTATGCAATTTGTACATAAGTGACTTAAATATTATTTAAATTATGAAATATTAGTTATAAATATTTATTTTGTATTTAAATATTATTTAAATATGAAATTAAGCGTAGAATGGAGTACCTATAAATTGAGACTTTGGGACTTTAAGAAATTTGCTACACCTTTATCCAGCATAGGATTAACAAAGTTGACTATGTTATTAAGCCACATGGGAAAGTGACTTTGGTTATGTCTTTTATTACATCTTTAAATATTATTTAAATATGGAACCAAATGTGAAAAGAAAGCTAAATTGAAAATTCAAGAAATTTGTTCCACCTTTTTCTAGCTTAGAATTAAAAAAAAATTGACTATTTTATTATTACGCCATATATATATACAACTGTCTTAAATATCATTTGAGCCAGTGAAGCTTCGGTTATAAATATTTGATTATATATTTAAATATTATTAAATATAAATTAAGTGAAACAGCGAAAAGTTACTTTTTAATAACAATAATAATAAATGTATACATTAATTTTTATTTTAAATTTAATAATTAAAATAAAAAATTTCACTCAGTACAATGCCAAGTCTATACAACCTTATATATATTTATATATATATATATAATCAAAAAATTATCAACCGTGCATTGCATGCAATATACTTAGTTGTCGCTTAATCTCGGACAAGAAGAACGTTCATAATATTGTACACCCAATGAGCATATGGTGTGCGTTATGGGCCATCAAAAAAGAAATCCTAAATGAAGTGTCCCATTCCATTTCATACAGCATATTCACAAGCTGTGACGCTATGTGTGCTACAATCACCTGAAGATTCTAATTCTGAATGTTTTTAAATTAATAAAAGTCTGATCACTCTTGTCCCTTTTGGGTGTGATTTGTTTCATTAAATGTAGTTTAGTATGTCAGTCTGAATGACTGGCACTAAGGTGATCTTGAATTTAGAACTTGATGCAAACTTACGCAAGTGAAACATGAAATGGATATTGGCATGCCTTGCACTCAGTATTGGTTAATTATATCTGACATTTAGCAACCAGGAACAGGATTGAAATACCAAATAAAGTCAATGAATTAGCGAAAAGAATAGGAAACATGATTGTTCTTGATACAAACTTCATTTATTTGGACCTTGTATCATTTGTTTTTGTGATTTCTAACACAATATAATTTTTGGCCTGAAAAGAAGTCAGTAGCAAGCCATTGAAAAAGAGCACAATCATATACTTCCTAGCAGGAACAGAAGATATTACAGTTATATATCCTTACACATATGGAACCAGAATTGGAAATGAAATCCAGATTTCTCATATAAGGAGGCATAAGCTGTAAGATCTTCCTCTGAAAACCATGGGGCAAAGGTATAGATGGATCCACCAAGTCCATGATCTCTTGATCCTAATTCCTTGCCACTGGAAACTAACTCACTACCAGAAAAGAGAATGCAGATGTTGCGTGCTACGTTTCAGATGCCAAGTCCGGCACAATGGCTTGGAATCCAGCGTTAGCTGCAGCAATCATTCGATATCGATCTCCATGAATACCATATCTCAGGAAAGCCATGAAGAAACACTACAGCACCCAGTTCAGCTGCAGCAAACAACCCAGCATAGCTGTAAGCTTCTAAGAATAAAAATTTGGATATGAATGGGTTCTTGTGATGGCTGACTGACCCTAATTTCCTATGCGTGCTATGTGGAGACCGAGTCCTCTGATGTCCAGATGAGAGTGCGATCAATCTTCAGCTCCATGGCTTTGATCGGTAGTTGGAAAAATAACAAGTGAGGTGGGGAATGGCATTGCTATTTAAACTCAATCTAGAGGACATCTATCCGTCGGCTTTCAAAATGTAGCTTCGTCTTACCAGTATTCCGTACAACAACAAAATGATGACGGCATCTGTTATTCTTTTTTATTTGTAGCAAAGGAACATCTCTATATGTTTGCTTTCAAATGCAACTATCTTTCTGAGCTTTCGTCTTGCTAGTCTTCCACAAAATATGATTCAATGGAACCATAAGAGAGTTCAGAACCTTGGATTCCCCTGGTTTGTGATTGAACTCACGACTCGTTGGCATTGGAGAGGATCCAAATGCAACATTTCATTCAAGGTCTATGCCTATGTTCTCTTCTTGCTTTACATGTGTCATACTAACCATGTTTAACTAGAAATAAAAGTGAGGGTTGTGCAGTATTTTAGCCTTGCTCAAATACTTCACAACTCTGTGTCATGTTTGTTTCTACATGTGTTAAATATGTTTTGAATTTTATATATCGGGCCCGATTTTTGACCCGATCCGATATTCTTGTTGGGCCCGGACCAAACCGGTCCGCTAGGGTTTATTTTATGGAAGTATTTTTTTGGGGCGTATATATAGATACGTGTGAAAACTTCTGTAAGGGTTTGAGACCTCCTCCTTTTTGATAATGGAATTTTGTTTGCCTTGCCCGTGGATGTAGATCACCATGATCGAACCACGTAAATTCTTGGTGTTCCTTTGTTTGTTTATTGTTTGATTTGTTTTTGAATCTGATTTCCGCAACAAACTGGTATCAGAGCTTTGGTTCGGAAATAATTTGTTGAAAAAAAAGGGGTGAAAAACCTAACCCTAATTTGTCTTGGTCTTCTCCCCTGTTTTCTTCTTCCGGCTGGCCCTAGCCTTGGAATTCGCCACGAGAGGGTCGCCGCCGAGGAATTCTACCAAGAGATCTGTGGTGCTTGGAGGGCGACGACGGAGGGGAAAACGGCTTCGTGGCTTTGGAAGTGCTCTGTTTCTTCCGACGGCTTGCTCTATCTCTCTCCCGTCTCCTACGAGATATTTCATCGCCGACTGCCTCATCCGGCCTCGCCTTTGCTACCGTGGCTCCCTGTGGTCCCGCCCTCAAGCCCGCTGTCATCGCCCTGGAGCAGAGCCTTGAGCGGGCGATCCCGTCAAGCAACGGAATCCGTGAGCGAAGAGACAGAGGAGAGCGGAGAGGAGGAGGAGAGGAGGAAAAGAAGCCGCCAGAAGAGGAGAAGAAAGGGATCTCATTAGGGTTTCGATCGCCCCTGACTCGATCTGGCGCAGCTGAGCTCCTAACCCATCTCTGCCGAATTCAAAAACCCTCTCGTGTCGATCGCTAGCGTCGGGAGAGAAGTTCCTGCGACTCCGGAACCTGCAGCGGCTTATCCTCTCCGACAACCGGATCGCTGGCGGCTGGAGTTTCCTGGTGGAGGTCGGCTCGATTCGCTGTGTGATCTTGATCTCTCCAACAATCGGATCCAGTTCCTAGAGGATCTCGCGCCTCTCGCCCAGCTTCGGCTCGTGTCGCTAGATCTCTACGAGTGCACCAGGGTCAAAGACAAGCAGGGCCTCTCCTCTGTTTCGCGGACGCCGCAGAGCTGCTTCCTTTGGCCGTGAACGTCGTCCCTCGAGTCGTCGCAGGTCCAAGATTTTGGACTCGACCCTGCTCTCGTCGGCCGCCGGTGGTGCCATTCAGGCTATGCTTTAGCCTCTGATTGCAACCCACGGTGGTTAACAAAGCATATACCAAGCTTGGCATCCTCAAGGCGGGTCCCAGTGATATCTGTCAAAGATAACAAAGGAGGTTCACTAAGGTTAGGTGAACTGGTGAAGGTCAAAACAACACTGGCCATTGGAGTAAAGGGGTTTCTTCATCATCCAAAAGCTAGGGCTTTTGCACCGGATTTCAGCCTCCTCGTTCCGTCCGTGAAGCTGATCGTTTCATTCTCAGGAATTCTTGGGATGTCATCTTTGAAGTTTCAGATTGCACCATTTGATGGACAGAACAACTTCGGATTATGGAGAATAAAGATGAAGGCTTTATTGAAGCGAGAGGGTTCTGTTAGGGCACTGGATAATAATTATACAGATGACATGACCACGGCTGAGATTGAAGAGATGGATGAGAAGGCGCATAGTGCGATCCAGTTGTCTCTAGAAGACAATGTTTTGCGAGAAGTCGCAGATGAGGAAACAGCGGCCGGTCTTTGGAAGAAACTGGAAAGTCTCTACATGAAGAAATCTTTAACATCGAGACTTTATTTGAAGCAGCGTCTTTATACCCTAAAGATGCGAGAAGGTACGCCTATTAAGGAACACTTGAATGAGTTTAATAAGATTGTTATGGATATGAAAAATCTAGATATTAAACTCGAGGAGAAGATCAAGCTTTGATTGTGTTATGCTCATTGCCTGCCTCATACGAAAATTTTGTGAACTCGATGCTTTATGGACGTGAATCCATAACTCTAGAGGATGTTAAAGCATCCTTGAATTCTGCAGAATTGAGAACAAAATTGAATGGAAATACTAGTGGAGACAGGGCAGATGGTTTATTCGTGAGAGGTAGGGCCAAGAAGAAGGATAAAGCTTTTAGAAAGAAATCTGTTGGTCGTTCAAAATCTAGGCCACCTGGAGATACGACGAACGTTGAGTGCTACTATTGTCACAAGAAAGGACATTACAAGTCAGATTGTCCTGTGCTCAAGAGAAAGGATAAGCAACGTAGTCAACGTCAAGATGCGGCGAATATTGCTGAGAAAGATGAGTCTAGTGTGTCAGACAGAGTTCTTACGACATGCTCTGTTGTTAGTTTTTCAAACGATGTTTGGATAATGGATACAGGAGCATCATATCACATGTGCCCAAATAGGGAATGGTTCACCACATACGAACCATTGAATGGTGAATCAGTTTTTATGGGAAATGATGCAGTATGCAAAATTATGGGAATTGGTACTGTTCAGATTAAGTGCCATGACAAAGTTGTGAGAACCTTGACTGAAGTTAGGCACATACCAGACTTAAAGAGAAACCTTATTTCTTTGAGCTGTTTGGATTCCATTGGGTGTATGTACTCAGGTGGAGGTGGAGCTCTAAAAGTCACCAAAGGCAATCTAGTTGTGATGAGAGGAAACAAGGTGAATCACTTGTATCATCTACAGGGTAGCACAGTTATGGGTTCTTCGATTGGCACAGCAAATTCTGTTTCTGCTGATGATAGAACAAAATTGTGGCATATGCGTTTGGGCCATATGAGTGAGCGTGGCATGACAGTTTTGAGTAAACGTGGTTTACTATGTGGTGAGCAGACATCCTCACTAGATTTCTGTGAGCACTGTGTTCTTGGCAAGCAGTGCAAGGTCAGTTTTAGTACAGGCACACATTCAACGAAGGGTACACTCGACTACATACATTCTGATTTATGGGGACCGGCACAGGTTCCATCTAAGGGTGGTGCTCTTTACTTTGTGACATTTATTGACGATTATTCCAGAAAAGTTTGGGTTTATTTTCTGAAAAGAAAAAGTGAAGTGTTTGAAACCTTCAAGAAGTGGAAAGCCCTTGTTGAGAATCAGACAGGGAAGAAGATCAAACGTCTGAGGACCGATAACGGTCTTGAGTTCTGTGGTGGTGATTTTAATGAATTCTGTGCAGATGCAGGTATCGTTCGACACCGTACAGTCAGGTACACTCCACAGCAAAATGGAGTGGCAGAAAGGATGAACAGAACTTTATTGGAGAGGGCAAGATGCATGCTCTCTAATGCTGGCATGGAAAAGGCTTTTTGGGCTGAAGCAGTTAACACGTCTTGCTATCTGGTTAATCGTTCTCCTTCAACAGCAATTGAATGCAAGACTCCTTTTGAGATGTGGTCAGGTAAGCCTTGTGATTATTCAAATCTAAAGGTTTTTGGATGCCCTGCTTACTATCATGTTAAGGATGGTAAACTTGAACCTAGAGCAAAGAAGTGTATCTTTGTTGGTTATGCTGATGGCGTGAAGGGTTATCGTCTGTGGTGCATAGAACCTAATTCACCTAAATTCATTATTAGTAGGGATGTTACTTTTAATGAAAAGTTTATGCTAGATCAAAGGAATGTTGTTGATGAGTCTGCAGGAAACCATGAGAGTGATACAAATGAGGTGGAGGTTCAGGTCGAGCTTCGAAAAAAAGGCTCTCAAAATGATTTGAGCGAGCAAATTGTTACTATTGATTCTAGTTCAGATGAGGAAGCTCTAGATGAGGTGGAGCAGCCATACTCTATTGCTACTGGCAGAGAAAGGAGGGAGATTCGAGCCCCTCAAAAATATGGGTTTTCTGATTTGGTGGCTTATGCTCTTACGACAGCAGAAGATATGGGTATTCAGGAACCATCTACTTATACTGAAGCTGTTACTTGTTCGGAATCAGAAAAGTGGACTGTTGCTATGGCTGAAGAACTGGAATCACTTCACAAGAACCAGACTTGGGACTTGGTGCCATTGCCTAAGAAAAAAGAGCCATTGGGTGTAAATGGGTCTTTAAGAAAAAGGAAGGTATTCCAGGCGTTGAAATTAGTAGATGCAAGGCAAGACTTGTAGCTAAAGGTTACAATCAGAGGGAGGGAATTGATTATGATGAAGTGTTCTCTCCTGTTGTGAAACACACTTCTATTCGTGTGTTGCTGGCTATAGTTGCTCAATTTGACTTAGAGCTTGAGCAACTCGATGTGAAGACAGCCTTTTTGCATGGTGAGCTTGAGGAGACTATTTATATGGCCCAGCCTGAGGGCTATTATGTAGAAGGCAAGGAAGATCATGTATGTCGATTGAAGAAATCGTTGTATGGTTTGAAGCAGTCTCCAAGACAGTGGTATAAAAGATTCGACAGTTTTATGATACGGAGCGGTTATCATAGGAGCAGCTATGATAGTTGTGTGTACTTCAGGAAGGTTTCAGATAAATCCTTTGTCTATCTCCTTTTATACGTGGATGACATGCTCATTGCTGCAAAGAACATGACAGATGTGTTGATCTTGAAGAAATGTCTCAGTAAGGAGTTTGAAATGAAAGATCTGGATCCTGCCAAGAAGATCTTAGGAATGGAGATTCAGAGAGACAGAAAAGCAGGTAAGTTATATCTCTCACAGAGGAGATATATTGAGAAGGTACTTGAGAAGTTTGGCATGCAAAACTCTAAGCCTGTCAGTACACCTTTAGCATCACATTTTAGACTCTCAGCTATACATTCACCTCAGTCAGAGGTCGAGGAGGCTGCAATGTCTCCTGTCCCATACTCCAGTGCAGTTGGTAGCTTGATGTACGCTATGGTATGCACTCGTCCCGACATTGCGCAGGCAGTTAGTGTGGTGAGCAGATATATGGCACATCCTGGAAAGGTCCATTGGCAGGCAGTGAAATGGATACTTAGGTATCTTAGAGGCTCCACAAAATTGGGCCTAATGTTTGATAGAAATAGTTCTAACTGTACTTCTGTTGTGGGATTTGTGGATTCTGATTATGCTGGGGATATTGATAAGAGAAGATCTTTGACTGGCTATCTTTTCACATTATCTGGCTCGGCTATAAGTTGGAGATCAACTTTACAGTCAACAGTTGCTTTGTCTACAACAGAGGCAGAGTATATGGCAGCAGCAGAAGCAGTAAAAGAAGCTATTTGGTTACGAAATCTTGTTCAAGAACTTGGGCTCAAGCAGGAAGACAATTCAGTTGTCTTTTGTGACAATCAGAGTGCTATTTGCTTGATTAAAAATCAAGCATATCATGAGAGGACTAAGCACATTGATATCAAGTATCATTTTATTCGAGAGGCATTTACTGAGAGAAATATTACAGTAAAGAAAGTAGATACTGCTGATAATCCTGCTGATATGCTGACCAAGATAGTTCCCGCCAACAAGTTTAAGCATTGCTTGGACTTGATTGGCATGCTTGTTTGAGGTTTGCTCCTTCTGGGGCTTGGTGGCGAGGTGAATGAAAGTTCTATTTTTCTTTTTCCTGAAGTGGATATGTTTTTCGTTGCATCCCTTGTTTCCTACACCGAGTTAGCTCACGTAGGCTTAGGGATGCTGGGAGAATATGTTCGACTTCTAGTTTGTTAAATTCAAGCCAAGGTGGAGATTTGTTAAATATGTCTTGAATTTTATATATTGGGCCCGATTTTTTGACCCGACCCGATATTCTTGTTGGGCCCGGACCAAATCGGTCCGCTAGGTTTATTTTATGGAAGTATTTTTTGGGGCGTATATATAGATATACGTGTGAAACTTCTGTAAGGGTTTGAGACTTCCTTCTTTTTGATAATGGAATTTTGTTTGCCTTGCCCGTGGATGTAGATCACCATGATCGAACCACGTAAATTCTTGGTGTTCCTTTGTTTGTTTATTGTTTGATTTGTTTTTGAATCTGATTTCCGCAACAACATGCATAGTTAAAGCTATTATTTCCTAATAGATTTGTGCCTGTTTGGTACTTTTATTATTTTTATTTCTTTATAAATTAGTTGAGCTAGTAGTATCACACATTTAATAACATCTACAAAGCGATGTAAATTAAATTTTATTAAGCATAAATAATTTATTTTTATTAGGCTATCAATATGTATTTGATTTCTCACAAGTCATTAAAAGAAAAAAAAATCATATCAAAATCTATGACTTTTAATAAATTAAACCTAACATAAAAATATTTTTATATAGAAATTTTATAAATTGATCCATTATTCTATAAATATATTTTTGTAATCACACATTTGTTGATTTGATTTAATTTTAAAAAATAAAAGTAAGACAAATGTTTTAAGATTTAGATTTTTTTAATCGATTTGATTCAAATTTTAAAATTAAAATAAGATAAAAGGTTTAAAATTTAGAACTTTTGGCATTGAATTGATTAACAATTAAAAAATAGGATAAAAGTTTTAAATTTAGAATTTTGTTATAGATTAATTTTATCAATTGATTAGTTATTTTATAAAGTAATATAAATATATAATTTTGTAAAATATTTAATAACTTCAATATCAATTTAGTTATCTCATAATCATATTAGTTGCATGCTTGATTGAGAATAAATTAAAACAATGTTGTTTCGAAGAAAGTATCATCAAACTTTAGGATAAATCTTTGGAAATAAATCACTTTTGCTCACATTTTTTATTTTTTAATAGTAAGATGATTTTAAAAATCCTGTTGAGGCCTTTGAAGTGACATGATGCAATCAATGCTTTGTCACAAAAGTTTTTCAAGTTTTGTAGGTGATTTTATATTATCCTATTGAGGCTTATAACCTTTGAGGTGGCATGATGTAATCAATGAATCATTTTTATTTTTAATTAGAAGTGCCCTTGCATATGTAATGTACATGTGGGTGAATATATATATAAACATGCATACATATTAAACATAATTAAAAATAAATATATATATCTTTAATTTTCAAGGATATATAAGAAGGGAATTTTTTTCCACCTCATATGTTATTAAATTGATGATAATCAGACCAAATCTAAAAGAAATAGAAGTTTAATAAGCACTACCCCAACCCCCTCAAATCGACACCCAAGAGGACACTGCTACAAAACGGTGATGCAATTGATGTTTCATGTGCCTAAATTATTCTATATTTCATTAATTAACTTTTTTCTATTTTTTATATTTATCAGAAGCTTGATCAAAAATCTATTAATTAATAGGTTAAATTATCTTTATTATTTAATATTTGATTGTTTTATATAACATTTTAAAAAAAATCCTAGTTAACTTAAAGAGCTCAATTTTAGAAGTTTAATGATGCAAATGGCACTCAAATTAACTTAAAATGAGCTCAAAATTAAATTTACAAGGATTTATCTTTAATTGCACGAATCTTAAAGCAAACTCGGCAAACCAATTGCCTGAAGTTTATCGAATTTTCACATAGATTCATTATATTTTCTTCTCCTCCAATTCCACCGTTCCACCAACCGATCAAATTGAATTGAAGACATTCAAATTCGAAGTTTGAACTTCATATTGAAAGGAAATTCATCCGCAATCCATCCGTAATCTCTCCGCAATCTCTCTGTAATCTCTCTATGATCTCCTCTCAGCGTATGGGCATCTATAAATAGTCCGACTGAGAGATGAATAAAAAGAGGAGAGGAGAAGCAAAGGAGGGGCATTCCAGCCAGGGGAAGAAACAAAGGAGGGGAAGTTCGGTTCAGCCAGATCTTATCTAGGCTGAAGTTCCTAGGTAGAGGTAGAAATTGCACGGCCACATTTTGATTTCAGCACAACTTGGCTAAGGTTTTAGACAGCCTTCTTGTGGATGTCAGGGAAGACAAACTTTTCAATCTTATTTAAGATTTATTTTTTTGCATGTTATCAAATAAAGGATTTATTTATATTTAATTATTATTAAATGCTCTTCAAGTAGAAATAATTTTTGACTGATCTATTCGTAAAAGGAACAGACCTTAATGTACGGGGCCGTATTCTCATTAAGATAGATCATATCTTAATTATTTTCACTATCAATTGTTTGTTTCTTTAAATTTTTAATTACATAAATTTATTTTAAAATAATCACTCAAAGTCCCTATGGATTCGATCCCTTACTCTCACTACTCTACCTAAGATTAGTAGAATTAAGGATGTTTTAATCGTTGCTTTACGACACGCTTCAGATTTTGGCACTGTTGTATTTTGAAAAGAAAAAAAAAAAAAAATTACAACAAATTTTCTCTTAATTTTATTCTTATTTTCAATCTTTTTTTTGTTTCATTATTATTTGTGCTTCTATATAAAAAGGAGTAAAAAATTCTTTTTTTATAGTTATTGCCCTCTTTAGTTTATTAATATTTTTAGTTACCTTAATTATTAAATCTTTATATTTGTTTAACATAAAAAAATTACTTTCCTTCTTATCACAAATCCACTTTTAACCTAATCAACTTTTTCTTTTAATTAACTTACCTTAAAGAACTTGAAAGAAAAACCTAAGACACTTTCCATAAAACATAATTAATTTAATAATAATAATAATAAATAAATAATAAATTAAAATATAATATAATTAAAATAAAAAAATTTCTATGCTTAGATTGACTTAGGTTAATTTATTTTCTACAAAATTTAAAATTTTTTCGTTGACATCTTAAAATTTATTAGAAAATTAGAAACTTAATCACAAAAATCTAAAAAAATAATTAGATTAATTTTGTTTGATAACTTCAAGAGTTTGACATCTGCTTATTGCATAGCATTTTCATAATTAACTTTAAGGGCACAAATCTCTAATCAAATAAGGTGGAGAGTTGATCACCCTTCCTTGGCCCATAAATCACATCATTCATTTTGCATTAACCTAAGCCTTTAACTCTAAAATTAACTAGTTGTCAGTCCCTAAGAAACTCAAGCTCAATAGGACAAGGCATCCGAAAGAGTTGGACCGGGCTGGGATTGACTGATTAACTGGTGTCTAGAAAAGGGAAGAAAAGTGTTATTTAATTGGCTTCATTTGCTTACCTAGTAGCAACGGGGAACCCCCACTGACCTTATCCTTAACTGGCTAGTTGATCAGCTAATTTTTGACTTGGAGGGCTTCAAGGTGGTTTTAGAAGTTAGGAGCTGTCTAGATTTAGGTTAAGCCTAGAGTAGAGAGTCTAATCTTTGTTAACTTGATTGCTAATAATTATTAAACCCTAACTAAATTATTCTTCATTGCTCTTAGTTCTAGAAATCTTTTAGGATATTTTCTTTAGAATCTTGTCCTTTCTCTTCTATTACATTAGTTTTAAAAAAAAAGAAATGAATTACTATTTGCTTTAGAGTGTATTGGTAGGGTGTACTTGGTCGCCAATCGTTACAACCCAACCTCATACCCTTAGATCCTAAAATAGAGAGAACTTGTAAAGAAAACAGAGCATGCATTATGGATCTTAATCAAGAAAATAATCCACCACGTCAATTAAAGGAGTACTTCGCCCCTTCACAATATACATATTCACCATGCATACAAGTACCCTCAGTAGAGGTTGTCCAATATGAAATTAAGTCCAGTGTAATCTAAATGTTACCAGTATTCCATGGACTTACAAATGAAGATCCCTACAAACACTTAGATGAATTCTTGAAAATTTGCTCAACTGTCAAGATTCAAAATTTCTTCGATGATGCACTTAGGCTTAAGTTATTCCCTTTCTCCCTAAAAGATAGAGCCAAGTATTGGTTAAATTTACTAGACATTGTTGTAATTTGAACTTGGGACCAACTTCAGAGAGAATTTCTTAAGAAATACTTTTCTATAGGAACAATGAATCAAATCAGAAAAGCCATAATTAGTTTTTCGCTGTTAGAGAGAAGAATATTTTATGAAACATGTGAGAGATTAAAAGAATTAATTAGGAAATGTCCACACCATGCAATACCTAAATGTCAATTAGTTTAATATTTTTATGATGGATTATCAGAAAGGCACCGACAAATGATGGATGCCTCATGTAGAGAAATATTTATGCTAAAAAATGAACATGAGGCATGGTAGCTTTTCGAAACTCTAAGTGAAAATTTCTTGCAACACATGTTTGCTGCCTGTAGAGATTCTTCCACAGAACCTAAGAGAGATGAATATACAACATAGGTCAATCTATAGACATCTATAGCAAAGTTGATGAACTATCTCAAAAACTTGACCAAATTCTATAAGTTAAAAATACATCTTTCCCATCTACTCAATTACATAAGGTTTGTATAATATGTTCGAGTCCGACCCATTCTATAGGTGAATGTCCAGCCGCATACCAATTTTTGAGCTTGTTCAGAAGCAAGCCCACCAAGCCCAAACCTAAATGGCTTCTATACTAGGAAATGATCCATATTCGAAGACTTACAATCCTAGCTAGAAAAATCACCCAAATTTCATGGAAACCCCAACATATCATCAGTCCAACATCAATTAGGCCTAACCATCAGGAGACCCAATTCATTAGCATATCGTATTCCCAATATCTAAGTGCTCTTCAACCTCCACCAAATAATCATGATCCTACTTCCAAAGGGAATGTGTTATAAGCATTGAAAGGGCTAGAAATGAATACTCAACTTCTTCATTCCCTCACACAATCCATTACAAAACTAAAACCCAGATAGGTCAACTAGCCACAGCATTCAGTAGAGGGGAGGAGGGTAGGTTACCTAGTTAGTCCATCAGTAATCCAAAAGGATAATTCATGGCTGAGGGTTCCACTACTCCTGACAAATTCCTAGAACATGCTAAATCAGTTATGACTCTAAGAAGTGGAAAAACATTGAACCTGCCTAAACCAACCCAAAAATCAGAAGTGGCTAAACTGGAAAAGAAAAGAAATGAATAAGAGAAGGAATTCAATGATCAAGCACTCACACCTAAAGCTCCATTTCCTAGTGCTTTAGAATCCCCTTTATCTTTGGACAAGAAGAATATAAAAATGAATGAGATGCTTGAGTTATTTAAGCAAGTCCAAATAAACTTACCTCTTCTCGATGCTATCGAGCAAGTTTCGGCTTATGCCAAATTTTTAAAGGATCTATGCACACAAAAATTGAAAGCCAAGACACAAATACCAAAAAAGATCCAGTTGACTAAGCAAGTCAGCTCAGTTGTTCAGCAAATAACCCTACCCAAGCTAAAAGATCCTAGTATCCCGATTATATCATGTGTCATAGGGAACTTCACAATCAAGAAAGCATTACTAGATTTGGGTGCGAGTGTAAACCTTCTCCTAAGCTCAGTGTATGATTTATTCAGATCCCATGATGGTAACACTACAATTGGCAGACAGATTAGTTAAAGTACATCATAGAATGTTAGATATATATTAGTGAAGGTAGATAAATTTTACTTTCCTGTCGATTTTCTTGTGTTAGATATGGAATCTAGCGGTAATCCTAACCAAATTCCTATCATTCTTAGAAGACCTTTTCTGGCTATCGCTAATGCATGTAAAAATTGTAGAATTGGTGCTATGGATGTATCTTTTGAAAACAATAAGATGAGTTTAAATATTTTTAATGCATCTCAATGAAGTAAACATGATAGAGGAAGTTGTAGATAAGAAATTTCAAAGTTTGCTTGATTTGAAGCCTTTACAAACATGTCTTATATATTTTGGAATAGATGACTTTGATATTGATGAGGACACGAAAGAGATAAACCTATTATTAGAACAACCTCAGTGTGACACCACTCTCCTTCGACTATAAAATATGAACCACTTCCAACTAAACCAATCCCTTTAATACCATCCTTGGAAGCACCACCAAACTAGAATTGAAACCTCTTCCTATTGAATTAAAATATTCATTTCTTGGATCCAATGATACCCTTCTGATAATCATTGTATCTACCTTAACTTTTGAGCAGAAAGATAAATTGGTAGATGTACTTAAAGAATATAAAGAGGCAATTGGATGGACAATAACTGATCTTAAGGGAATTGATCCTTCCATTTGCATGACTACATTCACAGTGAAATTGAAGCCAAACCACATAGAAATATGCAACGGAATCTAAATCCGAACACGAGGGATATTGTTAAGAAAGAAATAGTAAAATGGCTTGATACTGGTATCATTGATCCAATTTTGGATAGTCAATGGGTCAGTCCAATCCAAGTAGTACCTAAAAAGTCAGGTATTACCATGATTGAAATTGAAAAGGCGAATCAATTCCTACTCGTACATCAACTAGTTGGAGAGTGTGTATAGATTATCAAAAGTTGAATGCGTGACAAGGAAAGATCACTTCCCTTTGCCTTTTATCGACCAAATTTTAGAATGGCAAGCGGGGTAAAGTTTCTTTTGTTTCTTAGATGGATATTCAGGATGCAATCATGTTCCAATATTTCTTGTAGATCAAGAAAAGAACATCTTCACTTATCCCTTTGGAACATTTGCCTTTAGACGCATGTCATTTGGTCTCTGTAATGCACCAACCACTTTTCAACAATGTATGTTGGCCATATTTTCTAATATGATTGGTCAATTTTTGAAAGTATTTATGAATAATTTTTAGATTTTGGTGCTTCATTTGATAGCTGTCTCCAGAACTTGAAAGGTACTGAAACGATGTATAAAAATGAATTTAGTCCTAAGGGAAAAGAGTCATTTTATGGTTCGTGAGGGAATTGTACTCGGGCACATTGTTTCAGAGCGAGGTATTGAGGTTGATAAAGCCAAGGTTGAATTGATATCAAATCTGCCACCCCCAACCTCAGTTAAACAGGTACAATATTTCCTTTGCCATGCTGATTTTTACAGACACTTCATCAAGGATTTCAGTAAAATTTCTCAACCTTTGTATAATTTTCTGGTTAAAGATAGTTTTTTTTAAATTTTGATGAAGATTGTCTAACAGCCTATAATCCTTCGAACTGCTTTGACCACTGCACTAATTATCAAGCCCCTAGATTGGACCATACCCTTTGAAATCATGTGTGCTTCTGATTATGCTGTAGAGTCAATTCTAGGATAGAAACTCAATCGAAAACCCTATGTAATTTATTATGCTAACAAAACTCTTTCGGATGCATAGATGAACTATACTACTACTGAAAAAGAATTACTAACAATTATATTTTCCCTGAAAAAATTTAGATCATATCTGTTAGGGTCTAAGGTCTTAGTTTACTTTGATCATGCATCATTGAGGCATCTGTTATCAAAAAAGGATACAAAACCTAGACTAATTAGATGGATCCTTCTAATGTAGGAATTTGACCTAGAAATTTTAGATAAGAAGGGTTTCAAAAATATGGTAGCATATCATATCTCTAGGATCTTAGTAGAATACAATAAAGAAATAATTGTAGGGAGAAATAGTCTTCGAGGCATGTATATTTTTAAAAATTGATAACTATTATCATTGTGGAAATTAAAAGATTACATATTAATCTATCTAATATGCATCAAGATCATATCTTTGCCTATATATTCAGGGTCGTTTGATCTAAAATATGCATATAAAAACATCAAGATCATATCTTGATCTTCAAGATGACTAGTCACACTATTATCTTGAAGCCTGCCTTAAGATCTAGGGATCAAATCACTTACCTTAAGAACAGTAGGTAAATCCTTATTGCTCTGCAGTCGTTCAATCGTCCGACCTCTAGTATCGTCCACGCGAAGCCCCGAATGATCAGATTTCTGGGAGTGCTAGCTCGCGAAAAAATAGCTTTGCTAATCTTGAATCCTCTCACTTGAATCTTCCTCCAAGATCCACCAGGCTTCCGCTAACACCAGAATCACCAGGATTTTCTATTCTAACATTTTAGAATTACAATCCACGATAATTTAGAATTACAATCCATGACAAATCATGTATTGTTGTTCTATTTTTTGTTTTTTTTCTCTGGTGAGGGAATGCCCTCTATTTATAGTCTAGATTTAGCCTTGACATTTAATTCTGACATTTAAGAATCCATCGTTTGAAAAACGAAGAGACGCCGAAGGCGCGTCGCTTGGTTTAATTCGACATTCGGAGAAAACCAAGGAGTCGCAGCGTTTGGTTTAGTTCCGTCGTTCGGAGAAAACCAAGGAGACGAGGGATAAATCCGACGTTCGGTAAATAAATGTCATACATTAAATTCTATCTCATGAGATGAGATTTTAGCCATCTCATCATATGAGATCCATGTTCGAGAGGTTTGAATTCTGATATAAATTTATTTGACTTAACCCACATAGATCATGGTCCAAGCCCAAATCAAATTTGGCTAGTCCTGAATCTATTTAAATTCAAATCAAGTCTTATTTCAAATCAATATTTAAAATTGACTTGTCCTTCTAATAGACTTAAACCAAATTGAATCTTATTCAATTGTACTTAACCTAATTGAGATAATTCAATCAATCAAATTGATTAATTAAATCATATACGATTCTCAATCGTTGATCAGCAAATAGATCATCCTAGGAAACTTCTATGCATGTGACTCTCTAGGTTCGAACCTAAGCCGGTAGCATAGAAACAACTTTCTATACTAATCGATGTGCCCATCTAGCAATGGAATCCGACGTCCGGATAGGTCGAAGAGTTGCCGAGCAAACTCCAAGAACCCTAAGAAACAGTTATCGTATAATTCATCCTCTTGACCACAAATGCTAAGGATGGCTTAAGAGCCTGTCAACTCTAAATAGCAAATCCATAAAGTGATTTCAACTTTAGTGATCATGTGACTTTCACATGAAGTGCCTTGGCCAAGGTCTTGCTAAATTGAAACACAAGCATTTCTCGTTTTAATGGGATAGGTCAAATTCTATCTTGATCCACAACTGACTACCACAAGTACTTGACTGCACCCAGTAACCTTTCGTAGCTAGATTAGAAATCCAGGTGGTCCGGCACCTAAGTACAATGAGTTGCTTGTAATCCACTGGTTGTGATCTTCAGGTCTGAAGGATACTTATACTTATATCTTCTCGGATTAACTCTTGACAGCAGAGTATCCGAAAATGAGTCACGTTCGGTGAAATGTACTCCTACACTTTCACCTGTATGTCATACCAGTGTCTCTACACTCCTTGGTTAAGAGGATAACCAACAAATATGATATACAACGTCCTATAATTGATAATACTATGGCCCTGTCATAGTATATCATTTGGTCGCGAACTCTTTTAAGGACCTTCTAAGATAAATCCTCCTTTATTGTGAGGAAGATCCTAAGGGCTTATTACTTTCAGGAGTATTAAGAAGATATTCTTGTAATGCATAAACTATCAAATAACTTTTTTTAATATATCAATTTATATACAATTTACATCAGCACAATCATCAAATGATTGGCTTTAGGATACAATTCCCAACAAACTCCCACTTAGCCTAAAGCCACTCATTACAGTATCTAATACCCATCTTCAACTTATAGTTGTCAAACTCCTTGATGCTGAGTGCTTTAGTAAATGGGTCACCTAGGTTTTCCTTTCCATCAATCTTCTGAAGATTTATGTCACCTCGGTCTACTATCTCTCGAATAAGATGAAACCGGCGCAGTATGTGCTTGGTGCGCTGATGTGCTCGTGGTTCCTTTGCTTGAGCTATGGCACTAGTGCTGTCACTGTATAACAGGACTGGTTCATCTATGGAAGGTGTCACTCCAAGCTCAAAGATGAACTTTCGCAGCCACACAGCTTCTTTCGCAGCATCTGATGCAACGATATACTCTGCCTCGCACATCGAATCTGCCACTATATGTTGCTTGAAACTTTTTTAGCAAACAGCTCCACCATTTAGGATAAACACGAAACCCGATACACTTTTTCTATCATCATGATCTGATTAAAACTGAAATCAATATATCCAACAAGTTTCAAATCAGACTCTCCATAGACTAACCACTGGTCCTTAGTATTTCTCAAATACTTAAGGATTATCTTAACAACTTGCCAGTATTTTTCTTCAGGATCAGATTGGTATCTACTCACTACTCCTAGTGAGTATGCCACATCTGGTCTTGTACATGTCATGGTGTACATAATCGATCCTACTGCCAAAGCATATGAAATTCGACTCATACGTTCTCTTTCATTAGGAGTTGTCGGACAATCCTTCTTAGAAAGATGAATTTCATAGCCTATCGGAAGATAGCCTTTCTTGGAATTATCCATGCTAAACCTCTTTAGCACTGTGTCAATGTACGTAGATTGGGATAAACCTAGCATCCTCTTAGATCTATCTCTATAGATCTTCATCCCTAGGATGTATGATGCTTCTCCCAGATTTTTATGGAGAATTGTGATGATAACCAT
>UESW01004407.1:198073-243179 GCA_900491605.1 Calamus simplicifolius
AGCCTCTACACCCCAATTCGAAGAATTATTCTTAATTCTTTAGCGGGCACTAAGATCTACATAAACTACATACAGGCTCAAGTGAAGCTTGGCTAACCCATATGCATTTAAGAGTAGGTTCAAAACCAATTGTTTCCCCAAACAATTATTAGTGTTCAGTTTTACCCCATGTACCTCTTCAGCAGGCATGAAGTGCCTCCACTGAAGGTTCTAGTTAGGTCCAACCATTAAATGATATAATCAGTGTAACCTATCAATAGACAACCAAGCTCGAGTGAAGCTCGGCTCACCTGACTGTTTATTTAATAGTTACGCTGACTTATCATATAATGAATGATAATTCGATGGTTGACAAGTACTAGGCATGGAGTGCCTCCAATGATTATCAAGACATCGGACTCATTATCACCCACCTTAATGGGAGGCTATGATCTAGTTATCATATAACTATTTCATTTTAAGGACCTAATTTTACAGGATTTTAATAATATAAAGATAAATTGACTAATCAAGTTCTCCCACTGAATCTATGAAATCGGTAGAATGATACAAGATTAAGTCAGGTTAAGTAGCACCTAAATCAGTCATACTGATATCCTTACAGGCATGGGTCAACCTGAATCAGGTAAATGATCTGAATCATAAATGGTTCACCATAATGACCAGGTGAGAGAGATCGATGGGAGGCATATGCCATTAACTCGTTAAAGACGCATCAATACGAGTAGCTCCCAATTAAAAACCATTCGATCGTTGATCCTAGAGCAACTTTCCATCCCACCTTGACATCATATGGTTAACCAATTCTGATTTGACCATCTAATAGATTCATGCTCAACCACGGAGCCTAATCTATTTCAATTTGGTTTAATCAAAGAGAAGGACTTGATCAACTACAGCTATTGTTTGATTTAGAGCATTCTTAACCTAATCTAATTAGATTTGAACAAATACTCTTTTAGTCCAGTTGATTTAAACCTTAGAGTCTAACCCTTTATGGACCCGATTTAGCTAACCCAAATGATTTAATATATTTCATGTTAACATGTCATATATTTCAATCAAGCATAATGTTACTACTCATAATTTCTATATTTAGATCATATCTAAAAAAAATTATGAACTCATATTTGACATTCAAATAAAACTCTCATAAATATTTGTATGTTTTATAACATAGACATCATGCCATCATATATCATATCTATGTTTTTATACTAAACATGCAAATATTATGGTTTTATACAACATCAATATGTATCAAATAAAAAAATATCTTTGAGAGTGTGTGTTTTGATGCCAAAGCACAATTTAAATTTTCTTTAAACAAAGTATCAATGATAAAACAATCGCACGGCAATATCACAGAATACCTTATTGAATGGGTAATTCAGATTTTCAATCCACCTGTGACTATATGGCCTTGTGATAAGTTTTAGCCATAATTACACAATTAATGAGAATATTAATTTACAAGCAATAAATTAGATCATTAACGAAACCATGGCTCTGATACCATTTGTAGGGAGAAATAGTCTCCGAGGCATGCATATTTTTAAAAATTGATAACTATTATCATTGCGAAAATTAAAAGATTACATATTAATCTATCTAATATGCATCAAGATCATATCTGTCGTTTGATCTAAAATATGCATATAAAAACATCAAGATCATATCTTGATCTTCAAGATGACTAGTCACACTATTATCTTGAAGCCTGCCTTAAGATCTAGGGATCAAATCACTTACCTTAAGAACAGTAGGTAAATCCTTATTGCTCTGTAGCCGTTCAATCATCCGGCCTCTAGTATCGTCCACGCGAAGCCCCGAATGATCAGATTTTTGGGAGTGCTAGCTCGCGGAAAATAGCTTTGTTGATCTTGAATCCTCTCACTTGAATCTTCCTCCAAGATCCACCAGGCTTCCGCTAACACCAAAATCACCAGGATTTTCTATTCTAACATTTTAGAATTACAATCCACGATAATTTAGAATTACAATTCATGACAAATCGTGTATTGTTGTTCTATTTTTATTCTTTTTTCTCTGATGAGGGAATGCCCTCTATTTATAGTCTAGATTTAGCCTTGACATTTAATTCTGACATTTAAGAATCGTCGTTTTGCAAAAGCGAAGAGACGCCGAAGGCGCGGCGCTTGGTTTAATTACAACGTTCGGAGAAAACCAAGGAATCGTGGCGTTTGGTTTAGTTTCGGAGAAAACCAAAGAGACGAGGGATAAATCCGACGGTAAATAAATGTCATGCATTAAATTCTATCTCATGAGATGAGATTTTAGCCATCTCATCATATGAGATCCATGTTCGAGAGGTTTGGATTCTGATCTGAATTTATTGAGTTAACCCACATAGATCATGGTCCAAGCTCAAATCAAATTTGGCTAGTCCTGAATCTATTTAAATTCAAATCAATTCTAATTTCAAATCAATATTTGAAATTGACTTGTCCTTCTAATAGACTTAAACCAAATTGAATCTTATTCAATTGTACTTAACCCAATTGAGATAATTCAATCAATCAAATTGATTAATTAAATCATATACGATTCTCAATCGTTGATCAGCAAATCGATCATCCTAGGAAACTTCTATGCGTGTGACTCTCTAGGTTCGAACCTAAGCCGGTAGCATAGAAATAACTTTCTATACTAATCGATGTGCCCATCTAGCAATCGAACCCGACGTCCGGATAGGTCGAAGAGTTACCGAGCAAACTCCAAGAGCCCTAAGAATAGTTACCATATAATTCATCCTCTTAACCACAAAGCTAAGGATGGCTTAAGAGCCTGTCAACTCTAAATAGTAAATCCATAAAGTGATTTCAACTTTAGTGATCATGTGACTTTCACATGAAGTGCCTTGGCCAAGGTCTTGCTAAATTGAAACACAAGCATTTCTCCTTTTAGTGGGATAGGTCAAATTCCATCTTGATCCATAACTGACTACCACAAGTACTTGACTGCACCCAGTAACCTTTCGTAGCTGGATTAGAAATCCAGGTGGTCCGGCACCTAAGTACAATGAGTTGCTTGTAAGCCAATGGTTGTGATCTTCAGGTCTGAAGGATACTTATACCTATATCTTCTTGGATTAACTCTTGACAGCAGAGTATTCGGAAATGAGTCACGTTCGGTGAAATGTACTCCTACACTTTTACTTGTATGTCATACCAGTGTCTCTACACTCCTTGGTTAAGAGGATAACCAACAAATATGATATACAACGTCCTATAATTGATAGTACTATGGCCCTGTCATAGTACATCATTTGGTCGCGAACTCTTTTAAGGACCTTCTAAGATAAATCCTCCTTTATTGTGAGGAAAATCCTAAGGGCTTCATTACTTTCAGGAGTATTAAGAAGATGTTCTCTAATGAATAAACTGCAAATAACTTTTATTAATATATCAATTTATATACAATTTACATCAGCACAATCATCAATGATTGGCTTTAGTATACAATTCCCAACAATAATTAGAGATAGGTTTTTTGATAAGCAATTGTTCTCAATTTTCCATAGCAACCTTTCCTGGTTTGCCCACATTGTAAATTATTTGGTAACAAAAAAGTCCCTTCTCATTGGACAAAACAAGAAAAAGATAGATTTTTTTCACAAATCAAAAATTACTTCTATAAAGATCCTGAATTATTTAAGTACTGTCCGAACCAAGTGATTAGGCGATATATCCCTGAGAGTGAATTCAAAAGCACAGTTACTTTCTTTCTTTCTCTTGCCTATGGGGGACATTTTAGTGAAGAAAAACTGCAGCAAAGGTGCTACAAAGTGATTTTATTGGCCAACTCTTTTTAAAGATGCACACGAATTTGACCGTAATTACATGATGACAACAAACAGAAAATATTTCAAGAAAAGATATGATGCCCCTAAACCCTATCTTGGTTGTAGAATTTTTTGATGTATGGGGTATTGATTTTATGGGCCCATTTTCTTTCTCTTTCGAATTTAAATACATTCTAGTAGTAGTTGATTATGTGTCAAAATGGATTGAAGCCATGGCAACTCGAACCAATGACCATAAAGTTATAATCAAGTTTATTCAGCGTAACATCCTTAGTCATTTTGGATGCCCAAGGGCTATAATTAGTGATGGGGTACACATTTCACAAATAGACACTTTGAAGGATTAATGAAAAAATATGGAATTACTCATAAGGTAGCTACACCTTACCATTCTCAAACTTGTGGCCAAGTTGAAATATCAAATAGAGAAATTAAACATATCTTTGAGAAAACGGTGAGACCCGATAGAAAAAATTGGTCAGAACGTTTGGATGATGCATTATGGGCTTATCGAACTGCTTTTAAGACCCCTTTAGGAATGTTCCCTTACCGTCTGGTATTTGAAAAGGCCTGTCATTTACCTATAGAATTGGAACACCATGTATTTTGGGCCATCAAGCAATTTAATTATGATATGAAGAATGCAGGTGTCACTAGGAAACTTTCAATTGAATGAGTTAGAAGAGCTACGAAATGACGCATACGAGAGTTCAAAAATTTATAAAGAATGAACCAAAGCATATCATGACAAATTTATTAATAGAAAAACTTTTGAACCAAATAAAAAAAGTATGGCTTTACAACTCAAGATTATATCTTTTTCCTGAAAAGCTTCGTTCATGATGGAATGGACCTTTTATAGTAACTCAAATATTTTCTCATGGAGTAATAGAACTTAAAGACCCCAAGCAAGAAAATATTTTCAAAGTAAATGGCCAACATTTGAAACCATATATAGAAGAAATTAATGATGGAGAAGTTGTTGAATCAATTGATCTTAGAAACCTTATCATAATGAGTAGCATAGTCTGGCTGAAGACTTTAAACTTAGCACTCTTGGGAGGCAACTCAGTTTATCCATTTATTTTTAAATTTTTGTTTTCTTAGTATGACCAGAAAAGAGCAACAGAAGTCAATTGAGAGAAGTATATGAAACTTTTAACCTTCAAATACTCGACCTGGTGGTATCTTTTCTTGAAATTAATTTTTTTTTCATTAGGAACAATGGAAATTAAGTTGGGAAGGAGAATAAGTAAAATCTCGAGCATTTGTGTACCAAATTTTTCACGATTTGAAGTTAATTAAGCATTCTAATTAATGAACAATTAATGGTTAGATTATTTTAGAGATACTGAGGAATAAATTATTAAAAAACCTAATAAAAGGTAGGGTTTAGCCTAGAAAATTTTTTTAAAATAATTTCAGACCTTCCTGACCACCGATCTTAATAGTACAATCTACTTAATAAGGGTATGGGTGGAAATGTCATTCAAAAAAAATCTCTCTTAAAGTTAATAAATTAGGTTCTTAGCATCTTTCACTAAGTAACTGGGCTCCATTACCTAAGCAAGTGATGTTGTTCGCATAAAAAGGTAAGAATGTGAAAGAACCTAAGTAGAGTCAGTCCTACTTGAAGCCTTTTTGACTCGAGTCAGTAAGTTTGAGGGGTGTTTTACACCTAATGCCCTAAAACCAATTGGTTTGGGAGCTATTGGCCTAAAGCTCGCTACAAGGGTCAATTAGAAAGCAAGGGGTTAGGACATTGTACTGACTTTACATATAAATTAATAAATAAGGGGACTAAATTATAAAAAGACACTACACCCAACCCAAATTAAGTTAGAGGACTTAAACAAAGAAGTAAAAGTTAGTGAAGGAGACTTCTATAAATTCTTATGAACTGCACTCGATCACTAAATGGATAAACTTGATAATCCGATGAAGCACCTTCCTTATGATCTAATCGGGAATCTTTTGATTTTAGAACTATAAGATAACTATCAATTCTTGGACTAGCTTGGTACATATTTTTAGATTTCTTATTTACTCGAGGATGAGTAAGATTCAAGTTAGGAGGAGTGATAAATGCACAAATAATCATCATAAACCTATTACTTAATAGGTCAAATTATCTTTATTATTTAATATTTGAATACTTTATAATATTTTTAGGAAAAGCTCTGTCAACTTAAAAAGCTCAATTTTAGAAGTCCAACGATGCAAACAACACTCAAATTGGACTTAAAACGAGCTCAGAATTGAATTTACAATGATTTATCTTCAAATCATGAATCTCAAAGCAAACTCGGCAAACCAATTGTCGAGTTCATCAAATTTTCACACGGATTCATCGTATTTTCTTCTCTTCCGATTCTACCATTCTGCCAACTGATCAAATTGGATTGAAGATATTCAAATTTAAAGTTTGAACTTCAGATTGAAAGGAAATTTGTCTGCAATCCGTCTGTAATCTCTCTGCAATCTCTCCACAACTCTCCGTAATCTCTTCGTAATCTCTCCATGATCTCCTTTTCGTATTCTCTCTATGTATGGGCATCTATAAATAGTCTGGTTGAGAGATGAAGAAAAGGAGGAGAGGAGGAGCAGAGGAAGGGCAGTCCTGCCAGGAGGAAGGAACAGAGGAGGGGAAGTTCGGTTCAGCCAGATCTTATCTAGGTTGAAGTTCCTAGGTAGAGGAAGAAATCGCATGGCCATGGGTTGATTTCAACACAACTTGGCTAAGGTTTTGGATGGCTGACTGAGCAATCAGAGGTTTTATCTGTTGCCTTTTTGTGAATGTCAAAGAAGACAAACTTTTTAATCTTATTTTAAGATGTATTTTTTTTGCATGTTATCAAATAAAGGATTTATTCATGTTTAATTCTTATTGAATGCTCTTCAAGTGAAAATAATTCTTGACTGATCTATTCTTAAAAGGGATAGACCATGATCTATGGGTACGGGCCGTACTCTCATTAAGATAGATAGATCATATCTTAATTACTTTTACTATAATTATCTATTTATTTAAATTTTAATTGCATAAATTTATTCCAAAATAACCACTCAAAGTTCCTATGGATTCGACCCCTTACTCTCGCTACTATACCTAAGATTAGTGAATTAAGGTATTTTAATCGTTGCGCTACAACACGCATCACTTGACCTAACCAAATGGGTTCTAAATTTGAACCTTGTTTATGTAACAAGAAGCACTACCTACCATCACGTCATCACTTTGTAGAAGGTAACAAATATGTAATGCACCGATCTTTACAAAGTGTCATCAATAATATATGAAATCTTTATCAATATTTGAAAAGAAATAATAATAAAGAAAGCTCAACATTTTCCCTTTTCTTCTTGTTAATGGTGCCTTAGGCAGCCATGGACCAACCAAAATGCTCTTTTTAGAATGATTTTACTTTTGTTTATATGATAACTTTTGTCAATTTTGAGTACTAGTATAGCCCACGTATGGGTTAGAAATATGGCATATTATATGGTAAGCTAAAATGACAATTGTTGGATGTCACACTAAAAGAGAAGTATATCAATAGAAGCAAGAGGGAAATAGATTGTGAGGTTCAAGCTCGAGACTGATGATAGTAACCTAGCTTTATGTTAGAGCAAGTCTCATAAGCCCACTGATGAGAGCATTGTTATGTACAAGAAATTTTATGCTAAATAGAAAAAGTTATATCATTTAAACCTACATGTATGAATAAGTATGTTTTTAACATCTTGTGAGTGGATTAATAAAAACTAGCAATGCTAAAGTTTTCTTGGCTATTGTGAGATAAATTCATTAAATGTTTAATAAACCTAAGATTAAAATTATCATAAGTTTATAGTTCTTAGATTAAATCTTTTCCAGAAAAATTTCAATCAAGCTATAAATTCTAATTCAACCCTACTTAAAAAGTAGGACTAATCTCTATTGGAGATGGTCTTAGTTCATTCATTCTGATTTCAGAATAAAAACTTTTAAATTGTTTCTGATTGCGGTATGGAGGTATGTTTGATTACTACTGTCTCTTCATGTTTTTGAAATGCAATACAAAGCTTGGGGAGAGAAACAAAATAGAACTAGGCAGCACATGGAGTTTCTTAGCAAGGAAGAAGTATTGGGAATGTGCACAAAGGTTTGAAGCAGTTCACAAGGGTATAAGCCAATCCCCTTATATGTGGTGGGATGAAATACTTTTCATGATTTAATTTTATGCAAGAAAGATGTTTTCCATAAAGAATTTCACAATAATGCTCAAAAACATGTTTCAAGTTGGATGCATGAGGGAGGTGATGTTTAATGCAAGACTACCACATGCAACGACAATCATCACTTTGCTACTATTAATAGTCTTAACCAACTATGATTCTGCTCGTGTCAGCTAAATTTGCATGAGATGCACGATGAAATGCTATGAAGATAAATTTTGCTCAATGCCAAGTTTAATGCATCTTTTCACTTCTAATTGGGCTAAATTTATGCATATCCTTAAGAATGAGTTTTATTGAAGGATAATTTCTTTTCTTTGAAAGCCTAAAATAAAATATTTCCTTTGTCTAGTTAGTATATAGGAGTTAACACGATTAGATCAAGTGTGAAGAATATTTGATGGATGATCATATATTTTTTTGGATTTTTGTCCCCTTTGCTTTTTTATATTTTGAAATGATAATTTTCTTTTATATATGATGATAAATGTTGGGTTTCTCACTTTCCTCAATTTTGAAGGAGATTAATAGAGGCTTTGCTTTCCAAATGAAATAACAATCGAAGGACAAAAATAAATGTTTTCTAATGCAAGGACCTTTCATATGGTATAGGAAAGGTTGTTATACAAATAGCTCTATTGTTTTTTTTTTTTTTTCATTACTAGAATGATGTATGATAAGTGGACATTGGTGAAATTCAGTCATAGAGAATTTGTTGTATTTCAAATCCTTTTCAAGACATCTTTCATATTACAAAGAGCTATGCCTACTTCGATAGCCAGCATATTGCTCATCTTCAAAATAAGGGTTTCTTACTGAATCTCTCCACCCAGCATATTTAGCAACTACCTTTGCATATCTAGCAACTATCTTTGCATGGTATATTTTGCATTGCAAAGAGTGGCGCAAGCTTATAGCCACCACATTGCTCATCTTTAAAATATTGAGCGTTTGTACAATCTCTCTACCTTGCACAATTGGTAACTATCTTATCACGTATTTAGTATTCTGACATGATTTCTATTTTCAATATAAACAAGAGCTTTACATATCCAAGTTGGGTGATGTGCTCATTATCTAAGCATGCACAAATCCTTTATGATGAAAAAAGTGCAATATATACGCATATTTGGCAACTATTTTGTGATGTATTTAGCATTCCAACAAGATATTCTATTTTCGACATGAGTAAGAGCTCTTCGTTTCCAAAATGAGTGATGTGCCCATTATCTAAGCATGCACAAATCCAATGCAAAAAGTGCAATGTCTCAAGCAAATCGTTGCAACTAGGGATGTGAACAAGCAAAACTCAAGTTGAGCTAGGTGTAGCTCGCCAAAATTGTTTAATAATCAGGATGAGTTCAAACTACCTTATTTAATTTTGAGTCAATATCAAGTCATTAACAAAAAAGTTATTTAAAAGATTAAGAGTTAAATTTATCTAGTTTTTCATTAATAATATGAAAAAACTAACCTTGATTGCATTTGATTTTGCAATCTAAATACATTCAATTTTACTTAACCTCACCATCCACCATTGCCAACCCATTAGCTTTGACCCCCCACCCCCTAACTACAGTCATTATGATAGAGTTCTCGTCATCTGATGCTAAAATAAGAACTAGCTAGGTGTCCTACTCTTTTTTCTGCTGGATTTCAGCATCGCCTTAGCATAATTCAATGCTTTATGGTAGCAACTTTTAATTACCTTACTCACAAACTAATTAAATATTGTTTGGAGGAAAACATCAGCAAAGACTGACTGGTAGCTGGGTTCATTGTCAATCAAGTAGAAAGCATATTCGCGTTGCAGGAACCTAGTTTGCATTGGCCGATACTTCGAATGGAGCCAACCACATGGATGCATGACTAACTCATCATGCATGTTAATGCCTCACCTTGTTGTTTGTAGACAATATATATAGGATTACCAAGCTTATTTACTGGTCTCAAGCTCAGTCTTTTACCAGTTAAATCTTTATCAAGCCAAAGCAGAACATCTTGTAAGAAAAGGAAAGATCAAGCTTAACAAAAGCTATTAATTTAGAAACTGCTTGTTCATGTGCAACCAAAGGCAACTTAAAATTACATATAGTAAGTTTAAAATATAAAATATCATACATAATAAGAAGAAAATATCAAACTTCTCTTGAGAAACCAACATAGTAAGTTATACCAAACAAGCCTAGTCACTTTGCTTGACAAAGCCTCCTAATATAGCTTCTTGAAAATTCTTCTTGTATTTCGTCAATGAAATGAAAATAGGCAAACCTCCATTCTTAATAAAAGAATAAAATGCCAAAAAAGGTCCAAAATCCAACAATATATCCAAGTGGAATGCTAAGATAGAACCATATCGCTACATCTCTATTTTCATTTCCACTTGGACCATGTTCAATGCCATCAATTGATGTTGGAGTATTAGTTGGTGTGTCACAATTTTTGGTCAATGGATATCCACATAATCCATCATTGCCAGCATAGATGGATGGATTATCAAGTGTTTGGAGTTGCTTGCCTGATGGTATTCTTCCCCACAAGTTGTTGTTTGCTAAGTTCAAGAAATTTAAAAAAGTTAAGGAAGAGATGCTTGGGGGAATTATACCTGAAAGTTGATTTATGGATAGATCGAGATTTTCCAACTCTTTTAGGTTACCAATCGTATCTGGAATGTGTCCGATCAAATGATTCCTTGATAAGTTAAGCAACACCAACCTTGAGAGATTTGTTAGCTCTATAGGAATTTCTTGTGAAAGAGAATTGCTTGAGAGGTCGATGCCTATCATCAACAAAATGTTACTCTCGAACACCAGCTCTCGACCTTCCCAGTACACTGATATGCTCTCTGTGTATCCAAACAAAATATTCTGAAAAATCTTCTTTGATTGCTTGATTTCATGGCTACAAGATTGCCAAAACTTTGTGGGATACCTCCAGAGAAGTTATTATAAGAGAGATCCAAGTGTTGCAGCGAAGTAAGATAACCTAGCTGTTCAGGAATGCTACCACTGAACATATTATGTCGTAGGCGAAGGATCATTAATAATGGAAAGACTTCCTTCTTCCATGTAGAGATTTCTCCAAAGAAACCATTCTCTCCAATATCTAGAATGGTTAGGTACTTGCAATTTTTCAAGCATGCTGGAAATTCTGCAATGAAAGTATTGTTATTCAAGTGAAGAGACTGAAGTGAACATGAGGAGCCCATCATATTAGGAATCCCTTCAGATAACTTATTGGATGCAAGATTCAAGTATCGCAGACCTTTCATATCCCAAAAACACTGAGGGATTTCTCCAGAAAAATGGTTTATAGAGAGGTCTAGTGCTGTCAAATTGATCATTCTACAAATGAATGGGGATATGCTCCCATTTAGCAAGTTATCTGAAATAAATAGAGAAATTATATTGGGCAAGAAAGTGTGATTCATCATGCCCTCTTGCTGATCCATTCGAAGCATGCCTACCAACTGATTCCCAGATAGATCTAAGTACTCAAGGTTCGGAAGATTAAGGAGTTGGTTTGGTATCTCACCACTGAGCCGATTTCTTGATAAATCAAGATGGTAAAGCTTAGAAAGGCTAGCAAGTAAAGAAGGGATTGAATCTGATATTGAGTTATTGCTCAAGCCAAGCCAAGATAACGAACCCGAACTCTCCAATTGTAGACGTATATTTCCTGAAAGAGTGCTTGATGATAGATTCCAAAATTTTTGCTTGGTCACATCCCCAAACACTATGGAATTGGACCCGTCAGGTTGTTGTAGGAGAGATCCATAACATAATGCTGCTTACGTCTTGCCATTGTACGAGGAATTGGACCGATAAATGAGTTATTTGAGAGATTCAACTTCATCAAGTTGATCAAATTCCCAATCTCCGGTGGAATTGGACCAGTAAATAAGTTGTTTGAGAGTTTGGATGGAATTGGACCAGTAAATAAGTTGTTTGAGAGATCCAGCCAAGTTGTTCAAATTCCAAATCTCTGATGGAATTGGACCTGTAAAAGAATTCTTTGAGAGATCCAAACCCATCAAGTTGGTCAAATTCCAAATTTCCGACGGAATTGGACTTGGCATGCGGTTGCTCCCAAGGTCCAAATATTCCAATTGTTTAAGCAATCCAATCTCTCCAGGTAGCCGGCCATTCAAGGTTTTAGCTAACCCAAGGTCATAAAGATGGGTCCAATTGGTGAACAAGTTTGGTGAGATCTCACCAGAGAGTAAATTATTGCCCACATCAAAAAACATAATATTGGTCAGACTCGACAAGGATGGGGTAACATCCCTACTAGGTTATTATAAGACAGATCAAGAACAGTGAGATTGGTGCAAGGCCTAGAGAAGAAGGGATCGGTCCACCTAATGAATTGTCTAAGAGAACTAGTTTGCGAAGGCTCGAAATGGACCCGAGTATCGGTGGTATACCCCCGGTTAGCTTGTTCCAGCCAAGACAAAGGTCTTGAAGCTTGGACAACTTGGCAAGGGATGCTGGAATGACTCCTTTAAATAAATTTTCAGAAAGATGAGATGCTCAAGGTTAACTAAATTGGTTAATGAGTTGGGTATAGAACCTTCTAGAGAGTTCCCTGATATGCGAAGAAAGGTCAAGTTGGTGCAGAGGCCCAGCTCAAAGGTATGTTAGCATTCAATTCTGCAGAAGACAAATAAAGTTCTTCCAACATTCGGAGCTTGCCTAGAGAAGAAGGGATCGGTCCACCTAATGAATTATTGCTGAGACCTAGTATGCGAAGGCTCGAAATGGACCCAAGAATCGGTGGTATACCCCCGGTTAGCTGTTCCGCCAAGAAGAAGGTCTTGAAGCTTGGACAACTTAGCAAGAGATACTGGAATGACTCCTTTAAAGGAATTACCAGTAAGATTGAGATACTCAAGGTTAACTAAATTGGTTGATAATGAGTTGGGTATTGGACCTTTAGATGTTGAACGATAGGTCAAGATAGGTCAAGTTGGTGCAGTTTAGTAGAAACGATGGGAATTCCAGAGTCAGGTTATTGTCGGATAGTGAAGGTATGACAACGAAGGCATGGGTGAACTTGGAGTAGTTTGGCGTCTCCAAGGAATTGGAACTGAGGTCCAAATGGCGTACCTTTTTCAAGTGGCTGAGCTGGTATGGGATTGGCCCAACAAGATAGTTGTCCCAGAGACGAAGATTGAGAAGCTCCGACAGCCTTCCAATCTCTGGTGGCACAGAGCTGTTGAAGTGATTGAGGCTAAGGTCCAACGAGGTGAGCTTGGAGAGATTAGAAATGCTTGGAGGGATGGATCCATAAAGGAAGTTGGAACTAAGATCAAGGTTGGTGAGGTTGGCCAAAGACGAGAAAGCGAAGCTGTTGAGGGTGCCATTGAGTTTGCAATCGGATAAGTTTAGCTTAACGATGCTGCCATCCGAGTTGCAGAGAACACCGTGCCATTTACATGGGCTGGTTAATTTTCAAGAGACCATGAACTGAGAGAGTCGGGCCGGAGCAAGGTGGCTTTCCATTCCACAAGAGCTTTAGCTTCGGTTTCTGCATCGGTTTTCAAAGAGAAGACCGATAGTAAGAGGAAAAAGAGAGGAAGTATAGTGGAGTGGAATAGGATTGGCCGCATAGCTGAAGGGAGAATAATGGTTGCCATTTCTTTTGTTTTTTTTTTTTTGGGGGGTTGGTTGCTTGGTTTAAATGGTGCGCCTCAGCTCTTCTTTATAGTGTGGAAGAATGGAAGGATCGATGGGAGAGGATAAGGCAAAGTGACACATGATTGGGAGTAAGGGGCTGTGGTTCCAGAGCATCATTTGGCTCCACTTGCGCTTCCAAGCCGTGCCCTGCACGGCTTCTAATCCGTATAGTACCGTGTACGACATGGCACTTCAGCCACATATGCATATAAGAAATGGCACCTGCCAGCAATTACACGACTCATAGCGAATATATTTTGAACGTAGGCCAAGAGTTTGTTGACTCCACTGCCCAATCTAGCAGGTAAGTGTTTGTCATCATATAATTTGAACGCAGATATATAGGATAAGACTTTGCGACTCATGAATTACCCATTATATATTAATGTTAGGAGAGAAACTCACAAGAACTTAGAATAAGGAAGAAGCCAAATAATTAGTTGAGATATAGAGTTTCATTGAATAAAAATGAAACTGATCTACAAAGTACTCTTAACCATTCTGAAACTAAACTCAAAGAAAGCCACATTGTATAGTTTTATAAAAAAAGTTGCATTGTATAGTTTAATGAGAGAGAATGTGATAACATTTTAAGTTTGTTAAGAGCAACTGTATCGTTAAGCCAGGATGGTAATCTTTTCCTTGGATCATTCAGAAATTTAATAGAGGACGAACTACGTGATTTTTGTTAATTTAGGGAAAATATGCTTGAGTACCATCATAAGCAATTTCAAGAAGGTGCTCAATGAGTATCATGAACTTATGTATGCAATAGTTTTGAGAAGTTCTATGTCTATGACTTTCATTCAATGTATTTATTGCCCCCTTTTTGTCATGCTCTATTTCGTTTGTGTCATGGTTTTCATCTCACATGCAATCATATGGGACAGCTGAACCTTCCAAAAAATAGAAACTACTGGGCAACAATTGGTAAACCAAAGTTTTCTTTCTATACAGCAGAAGATAAAATTGAAGAAGTCTCCACACACACAAAAAAGAGAACTGAGATGCATGAATCTTACAACACTGGCTTTACGAACACTTCTACTTCATTTTGAGCAATCGAATGTATTCATGATTTTGAACAGTCAAACAATTGGCTAGTGCCCTTGTAAATTAAAACAAAGCCACCATAAACTACACTAAAATTTTGCTCTTTTATACCAATTTGCAACATTTGAATCTAGAGTACAGAATTTCTAATGGTAAAGCTACAGTTAAATTAACTTTGTTTTATTCTCAAGTATAATTTTATTATTATTATATCGGTATGCTTTTGAGGTAGTACCTAGGATCTCTTGTTTCATTTAACACTGAGTTTAATTAGGCAAGTGAGACCTACTTGTAATTAGTACACCAAATATTGGTATCAAGCCCTTAATCTTATTACAATTAATATATGACCTTTTGATGGATTGTCATCAGAGGGGGCCATTTTAATAAGTCCTAATAGATATAAATGCTCATATGTGCACATTCTTCAATATACCTGAATCTTCACTTTTATAAAAATTTGCAACATATAATTACACATAAGCAAGCTATGGTTGAGGCTCAAAAGGGTGCCGCTTATAATACCTTCTGGTTATGCAAGTCTTTTCTATCGTGTAAACAATTAATGGATAGTTTCTTTATTTTTTATGATCAACATCATTTAATTGTGTATAACTATACTATCTTTAATTGGAGATTATAATACATTGAAGGTTTTTTCATATCTTACGTCTTGATTGATTAAACTGATCGTGATCAGCTCAATGATGTGGACATATATAGTGTAGAAGAATGGGAAGGAGGAAGGGAGAGGATAAGATAATTGACACTAGTGAAAGCGCATATTATGGTTCGCGGAGCGCCATGTGGCTCTATTTGCCCATTTGAATGACCTCTTGACGAATCAAAAATTTTCTTGGGTAGTTGACTATTAACCATCAATGTTCAGCCTTCTAAATGGTTAGGCATCTTAAAAATTATTAGTAAAGAATATGATAACAAACCTAATAAAATAGTATATTCTTAAAAAAATAATAATTATTGCTAAAAATAAAGATTAAAAAAAGATAGAAGTCTGATAAGATGAATTTTTTTTTTTGAAAAGGATAAATTATCCTTTTTCTAATGGTATTAGCGCATAAAATTTTATTATGTCCTTCGAGGAATAAATATAAGAAAGGATTAAAAAAATCTTTACTCCCTCCTGATTCAGTGTGTCAAACACAGCGTAAGGGGATGGAGAGGAATGGATAGAAAAGATAAATTTGAGGGAAAGTTGGCTGATAAATCTCAGATTTGAAACTTAAAATAAGGTTTCTAATTTTATTGGATTAATTGTACTTATAAGATAAAACACAACACTTGAGCTTCCCAGATGACCTACGGACATACTTGAAGCTTCCGATCCGTGTCCTACACGGCTTCCAATCCGTGCAGGAAACGTGGGAGTCGTTATCCCTTTAAGAATATACCTGCAACTCTAAAGGTGGGACAATGGCCCCAAAGTGGCACCGGACGAGAGGAGAAATGGGCAGAACCCAGCGTATACGGGGGGACGACGTGGCAATTGGGCTTCCACTAGACACCACACAAAAGCTAACCATGGGTCGAAGTTATTAAGACACCTAGCAGCGTCTAGACGAGGCAATTGGGGTCCCCACGGATCCACGCAGAAGACTTGCTGTCAATGATAGCCCAAAATACCATCAACGAAGTGAAGCGAGATGGCATTTGGAATCTTGAAGTTCGGTGGGAAAAGGACTTCCCAGCCACCACCAGCCTTCTAGTTTTGATAAACTGTAGTCCATTGCTTTTGTTTTTCAGATTGATGTTAAAAAAAAGCAAAAAAAAAAAATAGTGCAAATCTGATGACCGGCCTCCAAAGGACAGAGTTATAAAATCTGTTTCCTGTGGAACAATTATGTGACGCTTGATTCATCATATCAATTCCTTTTAATTCTTTCTTACCATCAATGATTGCCTATTTTGAGAGGATAATTATGTAGATACTTATTATTTATATAACTTAAAAGGATGGCTATATCAAACATAAAGTTAATAATTATATGCAATGAGAAAGCTGCTTATTAGATAAACTTTATGGGTTTGGTTGGATTTTATTATTATATCAGTATGATTTCGAGATAGTGCTTAGGACCTCTTGTTTCATTTAACATTGAGTTTAGACAAGTGACACCTACTTGTAATTAGTATACCAAATATTGGTATATATCAAGCCCTTAATCTTATTGCAATTAATGTATGACCTTTCGATGGATTGTCATTAGAGGGGGTCATCATAATGAGTCCTAATAGATATAAATGCTCAAATGTGTACATTCTTCAATACATCTGAATTAATCTTCACTTTTGTGAAAATTTACAACATATAATTACATAAGCAGCTATGGTTGAGGCACAAAAGGGTGCCGCTTATAATACCTTCTGGTTATGTAAGTCTTTTCTATAATGTAGAATAATTAATGGATAGTTTCTCTATTTTTTATGATCAATATCATTTAATTGTGTATAACTATACTATCTTCAATTGAAGATCATAATATATTGAAGGTTTTTCCATATCTTACGTCTTGACTGGTTAACTGATCATGATCGGCTTAACGATGTGGACATATATAATGTGAAAGAATGGAAAGAAGGGGGGAGGGGATAAGATAATTGATACTAGTGAGAATACATATTGCGGTTTGCAGAGCACCATGTGGCTCCATTTGTCCATTTGAATGATCTCTTGATGGGCCAAAAACATCCAGAGGTGATTGACTATTGACCATCAACGTTCAGCTTTTAAAATTAGGAAAAGACTTTGTACACCGCCTCGGTGCAGCAAGTCCTACGTGGGTGCACCGTTCCTTTTTATTGGTCTACATACGCACGACACCATTAAAAAATGTTAAGACATTCCGAGAAAAAACTTACGACATCCTAGTTTTAAGCTTACGACACCGTAGTTATAAAGTCAAGACACCCGTTTAGAAAGCAAAAAAAAAAACTCACAACATCTAGTTTTAAACTCACGACACCCTAGTTTTAAGCTTAAGACACCCGTTCAGAAAAGGTATATGTACACAACTTCCAAAAAAAAGCCATCTGACATGCATTAATACCGTTAGCTTTTTTTTGAATCTGTGTAAAAACTTTTTCTAGACGGGTGTCTTAAGCTTAAAACTAGGGTGTCGTGAATTTAAAACTAGGATGTCGTGGTTTTTTTTTGCTTTTTGAACGGGTGTCTTGACTTTATAATTACGGTATCGTAAGCTTAAAACTAGGGTGTCGTATGTTTTTTTTCTTTTTTAATAGGTGTCTTTATTTTGACATGGCGTGCATTAATACCAGCTTTTTTTGGAATTTGTGTATAAACGAGTGGGTATCGTGGCTTTATAACTACGGTGTCGTGGCTTTATAACTAGGGTGTCGTAAGTATTTTTTTGCTTTTTTAATAGGTATCTTTATTTTAACATGACGTGCATTAATACCAGCTTTTTTTGAAATTTATGTACAGACGAGTGGGTGTGGCTTTATAACTACGTGTCGTGGCTTTATAACTAGAGTATCGTAAGTATTTTTTGCTTTCTTAACGGGTGTCTTAGTTTTATAACTAAGTTTAAAACTAAGGTGTCGTAAGTTTTTTTTCTTTCTTAATAGCTATTTAATTTTGACGTGACGTGCATTAATATCGTTCAGTTTTTTTGGAATATGTACAAACACCTTTTTGAACGGGTGTCTTAAGCTTAAAATTAGGATGTCGTGAGTTTAAAACTAGATGTCGTGAGTTTTTTTTTTTTTTTTCTGAACGGGTGTCTTCACTTTTTAACTATGGTGTCGTAAGCTTAAAACTAGGGTGTCGTAAGTTTTTCTCTTAAGATGTCTTAACATTTTTTAATGGGTGTCGTGCGTATGTGGACCAATAAAAAAGAACGGTGCAGCCCACGTAGGACTTGCTGCACCGGAGGCAGTGTACAAAGTATTTTCCTTAAAATTATTAGGTACCATAAAATTTATTTAGTAAAGGATATAAAAAAATAGCAACCAATGCTAAAGATAAGAATAAAAGAAAAAAATAAAGTTGTAACCTAATAATTTTTTTTAAAAAAAGTACTTCTTTTAATAGGATAAATTATCCTCCTTTCAATTGGACTAACCAATCTTTGGAATAAAATTTTGTTATCTTCTTGAAAAAAGTAAATATGAGAAAGGATTAAAAAAATTATCTTTCTACTAATATTCGGTGTGTCAAATAAAGCTTAAAAGGATGAAGAGGGGAAAGGCTTGAGTGGATAGCAAAGATAAATTTGAGAGGAAGTTGGCTGATTGATCTCAAGATTTATGGTTTTATTTATTGTTGACTTTATCCTTACTGTCCTTAAACCTAGCTGGGTGAGAATAGCTTTTTTTTCTTAAAAAAAACTGAAATATCTAGAAGGTTGAATGCCATCAAAACTATCCCATAGCAATGCATGCACAGGATTTGGGTCAATTTAGGTGCATTAAGTTATTGACTAAGATTTAGAACTTAAAGTAAGGCTCCTAATTTTATTGGATTGAATTTGCTTATAAGATAAAGCATATCCAACATTATTGTTACCCTAGTAGATTCTTTTGAATATCTCTAAAAAAAGAAGTTTTAATTTCAAACTTGAGATGATAAATAGTATATATGTAACACATAGACACACACTCCTTATTAGAAGTATCTATCAACTTTATTTTTCTAACGGCAAAAATATTAACATTAGCGAAAAATGAGATACAAAAGATAGCGATGACTCTCTTCTTTTTCTCTCCTTACTAATCTATGTCGAGTCTTACCTTTTTACTTATGCACTATATAAAAGAAATGGTCAATTATAGATCCTTGAATATCAGCAAAGCACAAACAAACTATGAAATGTATGGGCACAACCAACATTTATTCATTGATCATTAACAGAAGCGCCATTGTGATTCTTTTATTAGGATGCGCTATTGATCAGTTAGGATGGAGCATCGGTTTGCTAATTGAAGGGTACCCAAGTAGTACTACCATCAATAAACCAAGTAGGCCTCTTAGCATGATCTCTATGCATCATCTATAATTAACAACATGCGCATCATGAATTAAAAAGATTTATTTGTTAACTAACTAGCATGGCTTATACGTAACAATAGTTCAAATGTTTATGTGATGATTCCTTAATACATGGATAGTTAAAGTTATTCTTTCCCAATATTTTTGAGGTTGTTTGGTACTTTTTATTATTTTTGTTTCTTTAGGAATTAGTCCAACTAGTATCACACATTTAACAACATTTTTTTTTGTACAAACGGGCGATCACACCACTCTAGTGCGAGTCAGCCCAGATAAGTCAGAATGCAAAATTAGATTAAGTACAGGAGGACAGGGGTCACCCTGTGACCAAATCCTATAACCACCGTGGTGAGCCACCTCCGTCGCTACCCAATCAGCCACAGAGTTGGCTTCGCGATAAACATGACGGATTTGAACACTATCAACATCCCGCAAGGTAGCCCGTATATCAAGGATCAGAGGGTTGACAGGAGCTTGAGAACAGTTATCCTTCTGGATCCATCGGATAACTGTAAGAGAATCGCCCTCAATAATCAGATTAAGAGCATGCAGGGATCTAATAGCATAAAGAATGCTGGCCCAAGCAGCATAAAGTTCAGCAAGAGGAACTGATGAGTCAAGGCTACCAAAGCCACCAGCCGCCAACAAATCTCCAGCAGGCCCACGAATAACGAACGCAGAACCAGAAAGCCTGCCACGAACACTCCCATCAAAATTAAGTTTGACAAACCCTGAGGGGGGGCTCCCAGGAGATGAAGACCGTATGTCGGTCCGCTGCCGCAGCAGCAGAGGATCCCCAGTGGCCAGGGCTGCCAAACACAGGAGCATTCTGACGAGGAGAGAAGTCAACCGATAAAAGCCTGGCTTTCCGAACAACCCTGAAGGAAGGAGAAGATTCATCAGTAAAGATGAGAAGATTCCATGATAGCCAGATATGGTAAGGAGTGGCAGCCCATAAGCCAGTCTGGTGCTGTCTACCCTGCCGAAGAATATGCAGAAACATAGATCTCAGAGAGCCCGCAGCATCAGCACGACAGTCATAACCCACACTCCGCCAGATTCCCCTAACTCTAGGGCAGGTAAAGATAACATGGTCGGTAGTATCCTCCTCCTGCCGGCACAAGGGGAAAATAGACTGGATATGAAGGCCCCTATTAGCAAGGAAGGAACATGTCGGAATACAATCCCACAATAGCTTCCAAACAAAAAGCTGAACCCTGGGATGAATAGGGAGCTTCCAAACCCAACCAGCATCCATCGTACGATGTGGAGGAGGTCTGTAAATACTCATCAAGTCCTGGAAGGAGCCCAAGGCAAGGAAGATCTACGCCATAATCTGGTATCAGTAACATTCCCCCGAATAAGCGGAATAGCAAGGATCCGACAGGCTAATTCCTCACCAAAGAGTTGAGTAACAATATTCATATGCCAACCAAAGGAATCCTAAGAAATCAAATCCTTGACCCTCATTCTTCTGGGAATATCGATGCTGGTGAAAGTAGGCCAAAGAGAGAGGGGGAGGTCAGCAATCCACTTGTCCTGGATAACATCAACCATGGAGCCATCACCTAACATCCACGAGGTGTTGGTCAAAATAGTCGGAGCATGGCAATAAACCTCCTTCCAAAAGGAGGAGTGCCGACAAAGGGGTTGATCATCCAGAGATGGGGTCCAGTCACCGTACCGGGCCCGCATGAAAGAACTCCAGAAGCAGTGTGGGTCAAGTAAAAACCGAAGCATGACGAGCAATCATTACCTCTCTCCGAACAGTCAGAGACTGAATACCCAGGCCACCTTCATGAATAGGCAAACAGACGATATCCCATGGCAAAAGATGAGTCCCATGACCACCCTGCCCAGAGGCCCACAGAAAATCCCGAAAGCATCGCTCTATCCTCCTCAACAAATATACGAATAGCAGTGTTGGAGAGGAGGTGCAGAGGTAGGGGAGTCAGAACCGATCGTATAAGGATAACCCTCGCCATCATAGATAATGAAGTGATGTGCCAACCATCAATGCGATCGTGGATCCGCCGCTCAATATCAGCATAATCTGTGCTGCGGGGTCGTCTTCCGGTGATAGGGATACCAAGGTACAGAAGACGATCAGCCTGACTATTTATGCCCAATGTATGGAGTATGCTTTCCCGAACATTACTTCTGGTCTTAGGGCTAAAGCAAATCATAGACTTTTGAAGATTAACCTTTTGACCAGAAACCTGGCAATAGCTCTGAATAATAGAATCAAAGATGGTCACATTCCGAATAGTAGCCTGACCCAACAAGATACAATCATCCGCATACAGAAGATGCGAAACCGAAGGGCCGAGAGGGCCAGCCATGAAGGGGGCGATTCGACGATCCTCCTGTGCCTGATGTAACGCACGAGAGAATTCATCAGCAGCCAATATGAACAAAAATGGGGATAACGGGCACCCCTGATGAAGCCCAACAGTAGAATGAAAGAAATCTGTATGACTGCCGTTGATAATCAGGGAGAATGACGGCGACCGAATGCAGGCCATAATCCATTCTATAAAGAGTTTGTCAAATCCAAATTCAAGCAGAGTGCGATGCAGAAAATCCCAGCACACCCTGTCATAGGCACGCTCCATATCTAGCTTAATCGCCATCAGACACTGTCTAGCAGGAGCTTTCTGGAGATCAGACATGAATTCTTGGGCTATAATGACATTGTCCGAAATACAACGCCCCCTAATAAAAGCCCCTTGCTCATCAGAGACAAGACGGGAATGACCACCCTCAGACGATTGACTAGTAAGCGAGCACAAACCTTATATAAGGTAGTGAACAAACTAATGGGCCGATAGTGCTGGGGGGCAGAAGCGTTAGGGCGCTTGGGCACCAGAGTGATGAGGGTCTGTTCCAGTCCGCAGGCATGGATTTGGACTGGAAGACAATCTGAATAGCCTGAATCACTTCCGGACCAACAATAGTCCAATAGTGCTGAAAGAAAAAAGGCGGGAAGCCATCAGGCCCGGGGCCCTAATAGATCCAAGATCCCAAAGAGCCAGCCAAACCTTCTCCGCAGTAAATGGTTGTCAAGACTGACATTCTCCTGACTAGAGACCTTCTTCAAAGAAGAAACCTGCTGAATAGAATCCCCCTCAGCCGAATGCTCAGTCCATCTGGACTGAAAGAACTGAAACAGACGATCACGAATAACATGAATGTCCTCCTGAGAGCCCCCATCCTCATCTACCAAGCGCCGAATCCGATTGGCTGCCCGGCGCCTCAAGGTAGACTGGTGAAAAAATCTAGTGTTACGATCTCCCTCCTGTATCCACAGGGCCCTGGACCACTGCCTCCAGTAGGTCTCCTGCTGCTGAAGAAGAGATGATGGATAGCAAGCTTAGCTCGAAGAGCGGAGAGGTCAGCATCAGATAGAGAACCATCGCTATCTTCTCTGGACTGAAGGTAAACAATGTCAGCTTCCACCCTCTCAACTTACCTCAAATATTCCCCACCTCCTCTCTGTTCCATCTAGACAGTCTACGCCTGACAAGCTCCAGCCTCCTAGACAGTTTGTAAATGGCATTGCCTCTAACCGGTAAGTACCAAACCTGAGAAATAATAGAGCGAGCCGCTGGATAAGAAGACCTGAATTTCTCAAACCAGAACTGCCTATGAAACTGAGAGTTAGCTTAAGCGGAGACCATAATGGGGCAATGGTCAGAGGCAATCCTGGGAAGATGAGTGATAGATGTCGAAGGGAACATTCGGAGTCAATGGGCAAGGCCATAGCTCTGTCCAATCTCTCCCACACCCGGGCAGAGCCTTGGCGATTGTTGCACCAAGTGAATTGGGTACCCAAAATCCCAAGTCAAGCAATCCAGCAGATGAGATGAAGGACTGAACTCAGAAATCTCAACCGAGTCACCAACCTGTCTTCCTCCTTTCTTTTCATTAGCCCCTATGATACAGTTAAAATCACCGGCAACTAAGGAAGGAAGGCCGTGCGCCAAAAGAGCGAGGATTTCAGCCCATAAGACCCTCCTCTCCCAAAAATCGGTACTAGCATAGACACCTGATAAAAGAATGGGGTCGGAACTGCCCTTGGAGATAACCAGAGATACCTGTTAATTACACTGATGAAAAGCATTCACCCTGATAGAAGGATTGTGCCAAAGAGCTAATATACCTCTCGAGAGGCCCACAGACTCCACAACATAAGAAGATCAGGCTCGGTCAATCTGTCTCCTGAAAGACTCCTTAGCATAATTAACTTTTTTTAGTTGGTTTTTTCTCACTTTTCTAACAGAGAATTTTTTTCCAAACAAAAATTAATCTTTTTTACATCAGACTATTATTTTTTTAACCAAATGTTTTTCTTTTTTCCTATGTTGAACATTATTCTTAAAGGGACAAAGTGAGAGGGGACGAAGAGGAGAAATGGGCAGAACCCAGCCTATACGGGGGGACGACGTGGCAATTGGGCTTCCACAGACACCACACAGAAAGCTAACCATGGGTCGAAGTTATTAAGGCACCTAGCAGCGTCTAGACGAGGCAATTAGGTTCCCCACGGATCCACGCAGAAGACTTGCTGTCAATGACAGCCCAAAATACCATCAACGAAGTGAAATGAGATGGCATTTGGAATCTTGAAGTTCGGTGGGAAAAGGACTTCCCAGCCACCACCAGCCTTCTAGTTTTGATAAACTGTAGTCCATTGCTTTTGTTTTTCAGATTGATGTTAAAAAATGCAAATCTGATAACCGGCCTCCAAAGGGCTGCGTTCTAAAATCTGTTTCCTGTTGAACAACTCTCTGACGCGTGTGATTCATCGTATCAATCCCTTTTAATTTTCAACTCTTCCTTAATTACCATCAATGATTGCCTATTTTGAGAGGATAACTATGTAGATACTTATTATTTATATACTTAAAAAGATTAACTAGAGTAGTGTGTTGCCTGCATGAGTTATATTTAAAGATTATTTTTACTGTCAATATTGTTTCATTAAGCCACTTTTTTTTTCTTTATTTTCCATTTCTTTAAGCCATGGTACTATTATTTTTTAATCAATTAAAATTTTTTAGCTGATCAAATAATTAACTTTTTTTAGTTGGTTCTTTCTCTCTTTCTAACAGAGAATTTTTTTTCCAAACAAAAATATTTTTTTGACATGAGACTATTTTTTTTTAACCAAATGTTTTTCTTTTTTTCCTATGGTGAACACCCTTTATTTTTTTCGGTTAGAATTCTTTTTTTTTTTAACATCAAAATATTAAAAGAAAAACTCAGCTTTGATTTGGAAGGATGTGGGAGAGGATAAGGCAAAGTGGCTCATGATTGGGAGCACGGTGCTGTGGTTCCCAGAGTGCCATGTGACTCCATTTTGCGCGTCAGTGGTCTACGGAGAGACTTGGAACTTCATTGTGCTGTGCTGTAATCTGTCTTGAATTTATTGGCTTCCGTGCAGGACACGGCTTCCAATCCATGGAGGACGCAACGAAAGCCCCTTCCAACCTTTTATGTTCAAGATTGAGGAATCATTCTACATAGAATTCTATATCTGAATGTTCTGGATTGTGAGATTTTTCGGGTTGATGTCTCGGATTATTTCTAATGGAAAAGTTTGGCTATTATGTATCATCCCTAGTGGCAGAGCTAACAAATTTTTAGCCATGACCAATATTTATATGTACGTGTGGCCAAGAGTTTGTTGACTCTACTGCCCAAATATAAATCGAATTTAGGAGATACATGTATGGCATCATATAATTTGAACACAAATCTATAGGATAAGACTTTGTGACTCATGAAGTACCCATTATATTAATGCTAGAAGAGAAACTACCAGATGGTCTGTTCTTTGCAACAAGAACTTGAGAATAAGGAAGAAGCCAAATAATTGGTTGAGATACAGGGTTCCATTGCATAAAATGAAACTGATCTACAAAGTTCTCTTAACCATTCACTAAACTCAAAGAAAGTCACATTGTTTAGTTTTATAAAGAAAGTCGCATTGTATAGTTTAATGAGAGAGCATGTGATAAAATTTAAGTTCATCAAAAGCAACTGTATCTTTAAGTCAGGATGGCAATCTTTTGTTGAGAACATTCAGAAAATTAATAAAGGACGAAGTGTTTGCATGTGATTTTTGTTAATTTAGAGAAAATATGCTTGAGTACCATCATAGGTAATTTCAAGTAGGTACTGAATACAAATGCTATGTACGTGACTTTCATTCAAATGTGTTTATTTCCTTCCTTCTGTTATTCTCTATTTTTTTTCTATCATGGTTTTTGATGACGCCAAGCCACCTTCCTCAAACGTCGGAGATGACGGACGTCCTTCATCTCGAAGTCCTGCAAGAAAAGTCTCCGGAGACCGGTGGCTCTGGTGGGGACCCTCCGACGATCAAGTCAGTCGCTTGGGCTCAGACAAAGAACCACTCCAGCGAAGAAGAGCTGAGGCGGTTAGGGTTTTTGCTGGGAGGAAAAAAGCTCAGAAAAACCAGAGTTCAGCCCCTACTTACCGCGTGAGCATGTGCCTTTGTACCTGTCCGAATACCCTAACTTGCAGCTTTGGAAGATCACCATCGTACCATTGCTGCGTGTGATACCATACGTGTCCGGTAGCTGTGTAGGCGTTCAGTGCACGCCGCCGGTTATATGACTGGGCACCATTGCCAGAGATAGCGAATCGTACGCCGTAGCGAGGCATGGTGATGCACAGGGACATGCAATGTGCCAAACACCGTTATGAGGCATGGCCCTCCGTAACGAGAAGCAATCACGGGAGTACCGAATTGTACACTGTGGCGAGGCATGGTCATGCACAGGGGCATGCAACGCGCCAAACATCGTTATGAGGCATGGCCCTCCGTAACGGGGAGCAATCACGGGAGTACCGAATCGTACGCTGTGGCGAGGCATGGCCATGCGCTGAAAATCATGTGTGAGCATCGTGCAACCTGATAGTTGTTGTTTTGCTTTGCAGTTGAGTCGCATGCTAATCACTGATGACCCCACCCCCCGACCCCGAGGGGGTACCGAGGGTGGGGAAATGACAGTGCACCCCGAGACCGGTGGGGGCCTCGGGGTTAAGAAATGATGACCCACCCCCCGACCCCGAGGGGGTACCAGGGGGTGGGGAAATGACAGTGCACCCCGAGACCGGTGGGGGCCTCGGGGTTAAGAAATGATGACCCCACCCCCGATCCCGAGGGGTACCGGGGGTGGGGAAATGACAGTGCACCCCGAGACCGGTGGGGGCCTCGGGGTTAAGAAATGATGACCCCACCCCCCAACCCGAGGGGGTATCGGGGTGGGGAAATGGCAGTGCACCCCGAGACCGGTGAGGGCCTCGGGGTTAAGAAATGATGACCCCACCCCCGACCCCGAGGGGGTACCGGGGGTGGGGAAAATGACAGTGCACCCCGAGACCGGTGGGGGACTCGGGGTTAAGAAATGATGACCCCACACCCCGACCCCGAGGGGGTACCGGGGGTGGGGAAATGGCATTGCACCCCGAGACCGGTGAGGGCCTCAGGGTTAAGAAATGATGACCCCACCCCCCGACCCCGAGGGGGTACCGGGGGTGGGGAAAATGACAGTGCACCCCGAGACCGATGGGGGCCTCGGGGTTAAGAAATGATGACCCCACCCCCCGACCCCGAGGGGGTACTGGGGGTGGGGAAATGACAGTGCACCCCGAGACCGATGGGGGCCTCGGGGTTAAGAAATGATGACCCCACCCCCCGACCCCGAGGGGGTACCGGGGGTGGGAAAATGACAGTGCACCCCGAGACCGGTGGGGGCCTCGGGGTTAAGAAATGATGACCCCACCCCCCGACCCCTAGGGGGTACCGGGGGTGGGGAAATGACAGTAGCTGCCGTTACCTTTTCTGACGATGCTGGGATCAGTCATATCAGATGCCCCCTCGCCCCTGGGGCGAAGCGGGTCCCACCGCTGAGGCTCAAGAGGCGTTCTCCACGTGGCTGATCCCCATCCTCGCCCTTTATGCGGACGGTGTTGGGAATTTTAGGAGGCGGCCTTCCGTACACCGTGCTAGCCACGATCACCCTCGAGAATGAGGATTGGCTCTTCGGAGTCCGCGCAAAAAGGCGTATCATCATTTCCTCTCATTACGGTGACGTCAGCGGGGTCCCACCACTGGCTGGGGGCGTGCCGCACCACGCGCTGGGGCATTCCTCGAGGTGAGCCGGCGTATGGCAAAGAGCCGCGTGGCCGACGAGACATGGCGGGACGTTTTGAAAACCCAATAAAGCTAGGTGAGGGGGGGTGAACTGATGCCACACCGCCTTTGCCATCGTCTTCTTCCTTGCTTGCTCTCCAATCTCTCCTGCAACCTGCGAGCCTGCGCCCGATTTTCTTTGCCCTCCCAGGTTAGCTTCTCCTGTCTTATTCATGAATTCCCCCTCCTGGACCTCGGAGGACGGTTCTAAGGACCGTCCTCCCTCTGTGAGGCGCCATATCTCTCCCACTCCTCCCCCATTTGAGTGGTCCTCTGATTTAGAGGACCACGTCCCTTTGGCTCGGCGACAGGTCACCGGTGGAGCCCCATCGAGGGGCCGCCGGCTGGAGGCCAGGACCTCCTCGAGGGCGGAGGAGTCCCCAGAGGGGACGGCCTCCTCAATGACGCGGTCGGACCTGGAAAGGATCCGGGCCCGCTACAGGATCCCCCGGGAGATCGAATTATTCCTGCCAACCCCTGACGACCGAGTCATCTCCTCCCGACCCGGTCGGGTAGCTCTCTACGAGATCTGCCTACAGGCAGGTCTTCGTCCCCCTTTTCACCCTTTTATTGTTAACCTCCTCGACTTTTATTCCTTGACCCCCTCCCAGCTAGTCCCGAATTCTTGTCGTGTAATTAGTGCTTTCATCATTCTCTGTCACCGTCTAGGTGTCACCCCTAGGATTAGCTTATTTCGTAACTTCTATTCCCTCCGAGCCCAAAAGGGGTTGTGGCTGTTCCAGCCCCGACCCAATAGGGTTCTGAAGCTCCTTATACCTTCATCGATCAAGGGGTGGAAACCCCGCTTCTTCTTCGCCAACGTTGATCAAGTCCGGCCCCGGTGGGGGGACCCCGACCTCCGAGGGAACACCGTGGCTATTCAGCCTGGGGACCGGGAGGCGCTGGGGTTGCTGTTGGCCAGCAAAATTCCCCGATACACCTTGCTGTTATCGGAGGACAATCTGGAGTTGGCGGGCCTCATCTCTCACCGGGGTAAGCCTTCTCCACACTTAGCCAAAAATTCTGCCCCTTTGCTTCCCTCTTTTTTCTTCTCTCTCTTTTTTTTTTTTTTAAGCTGTTCTAAAATACAACTTGTGCCACGCAGCGATGAAGATTCCGGCCGCAAAGTTGCTGAGAGAGGCCTCCAAGAAAAGGGCCCGGGAAGGACCATCTAGGGGGCAGCAGGCCCCGGCCCCAAAATGCTCGGTAGTCCGGGCCTCTCCCCCGGCGCCAGTTTCTCCACCCCCGGCTCCGCAACACGTCCCGACCGTCCTGGAGGTTGACCTCATAGCCGATACCCCACCGGAGGTGGGAGCGACAGTGGGAGCCACCGCCGAAGAGCTAGCAGCGGGGGAGCCCATGCCAACTGAAGAGCTCCCGGCCCCCGGGGGATCGACTCCACCAGACGCCGCCAGGGACTGGGGTGAGGGACCATCCGGTCCCGCGAGTCCACTCCCCGAGGGACCGCTTAGGGGTGGCCCACGTACAGAACCGGGGACATCCGAGACGGCGGAGGGAGGCAAGGGCGCATCCAGGCTGCCCCGAGGCTCCCTGGACGATGGTCGTTGGGCCGAGCGGGTCCTGGGTCTAGTTTTTGACCCTAGGATCATTGAGGACCTCAGTCAGCAGAGGGCAGGTGCGTTCTTCCAGGACTCCTACGCCGCCGTCGTCAGGGTAAGCAATCTTCTTGCTTCTTACCCTTTATTATACGTACATATATTTTATTGTGCTGACCTGGGGCTTACGCGTGCAGATCGCGCACTCCCTGAAGGCTGCCAGGGAGGTAATCCATGGGGAAAGAACCTTCTGCGGGAGAAGCAGAAGGAGATTGAGGAGGCCCAGCGCCGTGCAGAGGCGGCAGAGAAGGTGCTGGAGGCGGTCAAAGACACCTGTGCGAGTGAGGTGAAGGCCGCCAAGAGCCGGGCGGAGATAGAAGCCGACCGTGCGTGCGCGGCGCTTTCTCAAATGATGGAGGCTGTGAGCGCTGTCATGGCCAGAGATATGCATATCTCTGAGCTAACCTTAGCTCTCGAGGAGGCTAAAAATCGAGCAGGTGCGGCGGCGGAAGAGGCAAGAGTGGCGAGGGAGGAGACCTGCCGGTGCGAAGAGGAGATAAGTCACGCTCGGGAGGCTGAGAGGGCCGCGGTGGAAGCCCTTGCTGCAGAGAAAACCCGAGCTGCCGGGCTCGTAGAGGAATACAAGGCGTCCGGGCGTTTTGCAGACGACCTGGCCGAAGCTTCGGCCACTGTATTTCTTGACGGGTTCCAGCACGGCAAGGAGAAGGTGGCCAGAGATCTGAACTTCCCCCGGGCCTTGGAGGTCGAACTGGAGCGGTTGTCAAACTTGGCCCCCTCCGACGACGAGCCCGCACCGATAGAGCCGTGAGCTCGCACTTGTAATTTTACTTTTTCCCTTCTTATTTTTTGTAAGCCCGACAACGTCGGCGTTTTGTAATCTTTTTCAGTTAATGAAAATACTTTTTCAAAATGATGATTATGGTTGACTTCACCGATTGATAAGTAGCCTCATGACTCCATTAATTCTGATAGTTCCGGGGGACACCTCCCCAGCCGTTTGAACCCGAAAGTTAGAGCTAGGTATGGTTGGATTCTAGGAGCGAAAACGCCCCCGGTCAGAGATTAGGCAGGTAGGCCCCTCGGGGCTATCGGCGCAACACCCCGTCAAGCATTGGGCCTTGTACTAGGTTGGTGTGTAGCTCTTGATGCCTGCGGGAATTAGCTCTCATTTAACCGGCAGGGCTTTGCGCCGCCGGGTATAGGCTCCTGGTTGTGAAGAGCTGTTGGTGCACCGCTCCGCCAGCAGCTCGCTGGGCTTTGTGCCGCCGGGTATAGGCTCCTGGTTGTGAAGAGCTGTTGGTGCACCGCTCCGCCAGCAGCTCGCTGGGCTTTGTGCCTGGCTAGTGCAGGGCTTTGAGTGCCGGCGAGGCACCGGGCTTGTGTTGTTGAGAGCCAGTGGCACACTGCTCTACCAGTGGTACACTGGGCTTTGTGCCTGGCTGGTGCAGGGCTTTGAGTGTCGGCGGGGCACCGAGCTTTTGTTGTTGAGAGCCAGTGGCACACTGCTCTGCCAGTGGTACACTGGGCTTTGTGCCTGGCTAGTGCAGGGCTTTGAGTGCCGGCGGGGCACCGGGCTTTTGTTGTTGAGAGCCAGTGGCACACTGCTCTGCCAGTGGTACACTGGGCTTTGTGCCTGGCTAGTGCAGGGCTTTGAGTGCCGGCGGGGCGCCGGCTTTTGTTGTTGAGAGCCAGTGGCACACTGCTCTGCCAGTGGTACACTGGGCTTTGTGCCTGGCTGGTGCAGGGCTTTGAGTGCCGGCGGGACGCCGGGCTTTTGTTGTTGAGAGCCAGTGGCACACTGCTCTGCCAGTGGTACACTGGGCTTTGTGCCTGGCTGGTGCAGGGCTTTGAGTGCCGGCAGGGCGCCGGGCTTTTTTTTTGAGAGCCAGTGGCACACTGCTCTGCCAGTGGTACACTGGGCTTTGTGCCTGGCTGGTGCAGGGCTTTGAGTGCCGGCGGGGCACCGGGCTTTTGTTGTTGAGAGCCAGTGGCACACTGCTCTGCCAGTGGTACACTGGGCTTTGTGCCTGGCTGGTGCAGGGCTTTGAGTGCCGGCGGGGCGCCGGGCTTTTGTTGTTGAGAGCCAGTGGCACACTGCTTGCCAGTGGTACACTGGGCTTTGTGCCTGGCTGGTGCAGGGCTTTGAGTGCCGGCGGGGCGCCGGGCTTTTGTTGTTGAGAGCCAGTGGCACACTGCTCTGCCAGTGGTACACTGGGCTTTGTGCCTGGCTGGTGCAGGGCTTTGAGTGCCGGCGGGGCACCGGGCTTTTGTTGTTGAGAGCCAGTGGCACACTGCTCTGCCAGTGGTACACTGGGCTTTGTGCCTGGCTAGTGCAGGGCTTTGAGTGCCGGCGGCGCCGGGCTTTTGTTGTTGAGAGCCAGTGGCACACTGCTCTGCCAGTGGTACACTGGGCTTTGTGCCTGGCTGATGCAGGGCTTTGAGTGCCGGCGGGGCGCCGGGCTTTGTTGTTGAGAGCCAGTGGCACACTGCTCTGCCAGTGGTACACTGGGCTTTGTGCCTGGCTAGTGCAAGGCTTTGAGCGCCGGCGGGGCGCCGGGCTTTTGTTGTTGAGAGCCAGTGGCACACTGCTCTGCCAGTGGTACACTGGGCTTTGTGCCTGGCTGGTGCAGGGCTTTGAGTGCCGGCGGGGCGCCGGGCTTTTGTTGTTGAGAGCCAGTGGCACACTGCTCTGCCAGTGGTACACTGGGCTTTGTGCCTGGCTAGTGCAGGGCTTTGAGTGCCGGCGGGGCGCCGGGCTTTTCTGTGAAGATCTAGGTAGCTAAAATTGAATCTGTTAGCATTGAACAAGGGGTGAAAACCCAAGCGGATACATGGATGATACTTAATATGAAAGGAGGAATACATTACTGATAATACCGGCGAAGGTTATCTGCATTCCACGTCCTAGGGAGTGGCGTCCCATCAAGTTCTTCAATTTTGTAAGCTCCGTGGCGGAGCATCTCGGTGATCCGGTAAGGCCCCTCCCAGTTAGGGGCTAGCTTGCCTCCCTCAGTTGGCTTCGAGATCTCAGCCCGTCTAAGGACTAGATCTCCTGGCAGGAACATCCGGGGGCGCACGCGAGCGTTGTAGTATTTCGCGGCCCGTTGCCGGTAGGCTGCCATTCGAAGCCGCGCCCTGTCCCGCACTTCCTCCACCAGGTCGAGGTTGGCTCGCAGTTGGTCAGGTTACCTTCTTCACTATAAGCCTCCACCCGGGGGCTGGGTGCTCCGATCTCCACAGGGATAACAGCTTCAGAGCCAAAGACTAAGCTGAACGGCGTTTCACCAGTGGGGGCTCGAGGCGTTGTATGATAGGCCCATAGCACGTTGGGGAGCTCCTCCACCCATCGTCCCTTGCAGCCATCCAGTCGAGACTTCAGTCCCTGGAGGATGATTCGGTTGATCACTTCAGCTGCCCCGTTGGTTTGAGGATGCCCGACGGAAGTGAACCTCTGACAGATACCCAGCTCGGAGCAGAACTCCCGGAAAGGCGCATTGTCAAACTGCCGGCCATTATCAGTGACTAGTGTGCGCGGCAGCCCGAACCGACATATGATTGACTTCCAAAAGAAAGATCTCACTTTGCTCTCGGTAATCTTGGCCAGAGCCTCAGCTTCAACCCACTTGGTGAAGTGGTCCACCGCCACCAAGAGGAACTTCCGCTGCCCGGAGGCCGGGGGAAATGGACCCAAGATATCCATGCCCCACTGGGCAAAGGGCCAAGGTGCCACCAGGGGGGTCAGGTGAGATGTCGGTTGTCGCTGGATATTGGCATGACGTTGGCAGCTATCACACTTCTTGACAAGCTCGGCCGCGTCCTCCTTCATCGTCAACCAAAAGTACCCTTGGCGCAGGGCCTTGTAGGCTAGGGCTCTGCCCCCCAGATGACTCCCGCATACACCTTCGTGGATCTCCCTGAGGATATAATCTGATTCGGTTGGCCCCACACACCTGAGGACTGGGTATGAAAAGGATCTCCGATAAAGCTTCCCGTCCATCATCAAGAATCTCGGGCCCTTCGCCTGAGCAGCTTGGCCTCGGCGGGGTTCTCTGGGAGAGTGCCGTCAGTCAAGTACTGGATGTAGGCGTCCATCCAGGAGGGCTCCTGCTCCACTGGTAACGCTTCATCCGCGACCTCAATGCTTGGGACTTGTAGGTGCTCCACGTATGTCCTTCCTAACGTCCCGTCGACCGAAGTGGCCAAACGGGACAGCGCGTCAGCCCTGGCATTCTCCGCCCTGGGGATATAGCTGACGCGGAAGTAAGGAAAATGAGATGCCTGGGACCGCACCTTGCTCAAGTAGCGGGACATGGTTGGGTCCCTAGCCTCGTACTCCCCGGCGATTTGTCCAGAAATGAGTTGAGAGTCCGTGAAGGCCCTCAAGCGCCCCGCCCAGCTCCTCAGCTAATCTCATCCCCGCCAGCAGGGCTTCGTACTCCGCCTGATTATTGGTCGCCAGGAACTGGAATCTGAGAGCATACTCCACCACGTCTCCCTCGGGCTCGCGAGAATGAGTCCGGCTCCGCTCCCTTGAGAGTTTGCGCTCCATCTACATGCAGGATCCAGTCCTCCACCTCCCCAGATGAGGGAGGGTCCACAGGCTCCTCTGGTCGCATCTCCTCCACGTCCTTCTCGGTCCAGGAGCACTCGACTAGGAAATCCGCCAACACCTGGGACTTCATGGCTGACCTTGGCCGGATGGACAGGTCGAACTCGCTTAGCTTGATGGCCCATTTAGCCAACCGGCCGGAGGTGTCGGGGCGAGACAAGATAGCTCGTAGGGGCTGGTCCGTAAGCACCACGATGGAATGGGCTTGGAAGTAAGGCCGAAGGCGCTGAGTAGAGACCACCAAGGCGAAGATAATCTTCTCAGTTTTTGAATACCTGGTCTCAGCGTCATGGAGTACTTTGCTGGTGTAATAGATTGGCTTCTGGGCTCCGTCAGCATCCATGCGCACAAGCACGGAGCTAACAGCCTCGGGGGAAGCGGCCAGATATAAAAAGAGCTCTTCTCCGTTTTCAGGCTTGGACAACAGCGGGGGAGTGGAGAGGAACTGCTTCAATTCTTCAAAGGAGCCCTGACACTCTTTCGTCCACTCGAAGCCGTTGATTCTGCGCAGCGCCTTGAAGAAAGGTAGGCACCTCTCCGCCGACCTTGACATGAAACGACTCAAGGCCGCCACCCTCCCCGTCAGGCGCTGCACCTCCTTCTTGCTGGCTGGAGGCCGCATCTCCAGGATGGCTCTGATCTTGTCGGGGTTGGCTTCGATCCCGCGCTGGGTTACCATGAAACCTAGGAACTTGCCCGCTGCTACTCCGAAGGCGCATTTGTGGGGGTTGAGCTTCATTCGGTACCGGCGCAGATTGTTGAAAGTCTCCTCGAGGTCGGCTACATGGTCTTCTGCATTGGTGCTCTTGGTCAGCATGTCATCCACATATACCTCCATGTTGCGCCCCAGCTGATCCTCAAAAACCTTGTTCATTAATCTTTGATAAGTAGCCCCAGCGTTTTTCAGTCCAAAGGGCATCACCCTGTAACAGTAGATCCCCTTCTCTGTGACAAAGGAAGTCGCTTCTTCGTCTGCTGGGTTCATCTTGATTTGATTATACCCCGAGAACGCATCCATGAAACTGAGCGTCCCGTGCCCGGAAGTGGCGTCTACCAGCTGGTCGATTTGGGGCAGCGGGAAGCTGTCCTTGGGACACGCCTTGTTGAGGTCGGTGAAATCCATGCACATTCTCCAGCTTCCACTGGCCTTGCGAACCATCACGACGTTCGCCAACCAGTCGGGGTAGCGCACCTCACGAATGTGGCCAGCCGCCAGCAGCTTCCGTACCTCCTCGTCAACAGCCTTCTGCCGGTCCGGGGCAAAACTCCTTTTCTTCTGTCTGACAGGCCGGCACTCCGGTCGAATGTTGAGCTGATGTGTAATCACCTCCTCCGGGATCCCGGGCATGTCGGACGCAGACCATGCGAAGACGTCAGCGTTGGCCCGCAGAAAGGTAAGGAGCCGGTCGTGAGCTTTGTCCGAAGTAAAGCTCCAACTCGAACCGTCTGCACGGGGTCCTCCCCGAGGGGGAAAGTGAGCAACCGCTCGGCCGGTTCCCCCCTCCTCTCCAAGTCTCGTGGGTCAAGGGCCTCAGATGTCGGTGCAGATGGCGGTGCAGGGGCTGCCTCCTGGGGACTAGGGGCCAAGTGATAGCAAAGCGCCGGCAGGCCCTGCTCTCCTCGCATCTCGCCGACCCCTCTGCTGGTTGGGAACCTCACAAGGAGCCGCTTGGTGGATATGACGGCATCCAAGAGGTTGAGTCCGGGCCTCCCAAGAATCGCGTTGTACGCCAGGGGCACACGGACCACCAAAAACTTTATAAGGACAGTGCTTTGGCACGGAGCCATTCCAGCCGTCACGGGAAGAGTAATTTCCCCTTCGACCCTCACGGAATCTCCTGTGAATCCCATCAAAGGCGTGGCGACAGGTTGAAGTAAATCATGCGACAGATCATGCGAACAAAGGCATCGTAGTTCAAAACATCTACAGAGCTTCCACTATCGACTAAGATTCTTTTACAGGGTGTTTAGCAATCGTCATGGATACGACGACGCTATCATCATCTTTATTTACAACCCCCTCCAGGTCCTTTTCGAAAAAAGGAATTACAGTTTCGACTTCCCCCTCTCCCCTTGGTCTCTTCAACGGGCCTCCTGCCCCCTAGGAAATCATCGCCACTGTCTTCTCCGTCGGGGCGTTATCGATCACTGGCGGGCGCTGACGGGCCAGGAGCTCCCGGGTTGTTCCTTCTGACAAACTTCCCCAGATGGCCTTGTTGGATGAGGTCTTCAATAGCTTTCTTCAGCTGCCGGCAGTCGTCGGTGTTGTGGCCATGGTCCCGATGGTAGCGGCAGTAGAGATTTTTGTTTCGGAATCTTCGGGTTGATGGGAGGAGGGCGTTGCAAATAGGGCTCCCCTTCAATCTCGAGTAGGATCTGAGATATCGGGGCAAGCAACGGAGTGTAAGGCCCGTCTCTCGGTGCAGGAGGTCGAGGGCGATTGTCTGGTTGGCGAGGAGGCTCGGGCCTCCTGGGGCGGGCTTCTGCAGGTTCTGGCTGGGTTGGCTTCCTAGGTATGCTCCCGCCAGCTTCACGCCGGGAAAAGTCAGCTTCGTCTGCCCGGATGTACTTCTGGGCACGGATCAAAAGTTCGGAGTAGGAGCCCGGTGGCTTTTTGTCTAGAGAGTATGCGAAGCGAGAAGGGCGAAGCCCCCGCTTCAGAGCCAAGGTTGCCACTGAGTCCTCCAGGTTGTAGACCTCCAAGGCGGCCTCCTTGAACCGGGCAACGTAATCCCGCAGAGGTTCGCCATTCTTCTGCTGCACGGCAAACAAACTGTCCGCCACCCTCGGGATCTTCCGGCAAGCGTCAAAGTGGGCCAGGAAAGCCCTCTCCAACTGGCGAAGGAGTCGATGCTTCGTGGCGGCAGGCGAGAATACCAGGCCCGGGCAGCCTTTTTCAGAGTAGCCGGGAAAGCAACACACATAAGGGAGTCAGTGGCCCCTGAACTTGCATGAGTACCTTGTAGCTCTCCAAATGGTCCAGGGGGTCTGTAGTCCCATCGTATGGGTCCAGTTGAGGAAGGCGGAACCTGGTGGAGATAGGCACCTCCATGATGCGGCGGACAGGGGAGGTCGACTGTCATAATCAGTCTCTGGCAGGTGAGTGATCCGACGGCTAAGCTCCTCCAGCTTCTGGTTGCACTCCTCGAGTCGACGCTCAGCTCGTCGAGGCATTCGGCCATCAAAGGAGCCCTCCCCCGAAGATTCAGAAGAAGAGCGAGGGCGGCGATGCCGGCGCGGGCGCTCCGCCTCCTTTCCGTGCCGCCGCTTAGGAGAAACGCTGGCGTGGCGAGAGGGAGACCGGGGCCTTTTGGATGCTTCGCGGTGATGTGGCTTGGCCGGGGATCGGTGTGATGATCTGCAGGAACTGACGATCTCCGGCGGGAGGAATGCTGGCTAGGCTGCATCACCCCCGGGACAGACGGGTTCAGCTCCTGCTGCTGCAAGGCCGCTTGCTGGTGCTGCAGGCCCTGAACCATCGCCGCCAACGACTGGACCTGCGTGGCCAAGGCAGTGAATCGATCCTCCTGGGTTGCCGCGGAGCAGACGCAGGAACTTCATTCTGTGGAGCAGAAGGTCCTGCCCCCCGGAGATTCAGAGGCTCCGGAAGACTGGATGCGAGAGCTGAGGGGCCTCCGCGGGTGGACCAGCCCCGCAGCGCTGCCCCCCAGCGCGACCAGCTGAAACTCCTTTCGTTCGAGTCGTCACCATGGCTTTGAGGTCTTGGAGATAGGAGAAAGAAGAAAGCCGCTGGTTCGACGTCTTTCTTACACCCCCCTACCTGGCGCGCCAATCTGATGACGCCAAGCCACCTTCCTCAAACGTCGGGGATGACGGACGTCCTTCACCTCGAAGTCCTGCAAGAAAAGTCCCCGAGACCGGTGGCTCCGGTGGGGACCCTCCGACGATCAAGTCAGTCGCTTGGGCTCAGACAAAGAACCGCTCCAGCGAAGAGGAGCTGAGGCGGTTAGGGTTTTTGCTGGGAGGAAGAAAGCTCAGAAAAACCAGAGTTCAGCCCCTACTTACCGCGTGAGCACGTGCCTTTATACCTGTCCGAATACCCTAACTTGCAGCTTTGGAAGATCACCATCGTACCATTGCTGCGTGTGATACCATACGTGTCCGGTAGCTGTGTAGGCATTCAGTGCACGCCGCCGGTTGATATGACTGGGCACCATTGCCAGAGATAGCGAATCGTACGCCATAGCGAGGCATGGTGATGCACAGGGACATGCAACGCGCCAAACACCGTTATGAGGCATGGCCCTCCGTAACGGGGAGCAATCACGGGAGTACCGAATTGTACGCTATGGCGAGCATGGTCATGCACAGGGGCATGCAACGCGCCAAACATCGTTATGAGGCATGGCCCTCCGTAACGGGGAGCAATCATGGGAGTACCGAATCGTACGCTGTGGCGAGGCATGGCCATGCGCTGAAAATCATGTGTGAGCATCGTGCAACCTGATAGTTGTTGTTTTCCTTGGCAGTTGAGTCGCATGCTAATCACTGATGACCCCACCCCCCGACCCCGAGGGGGTACCGGGGGTGGGGAAATGACAGTGCACCCCGAGACCGGTGGGGCCTCGGGGTTAAGAAATGATGACCCCACCCCCCGACCCCGAGGGGGTACCAGGGGGTGGGGAAATGACAGTGCACCCCGAGACCGGTGGGGCCTCGGGGTTAAGAAATGATGACCCCACCCCCCGACCCCGAGGGGGTACCGGGGGTGAGGAAATGACAGTGCACCCCGAGACCGGTGGGGGCCTCGGGGTTAAGAAATGATGACCCCACCCCCCGACCCCGAGGGGGTACCGGGGGTGGGGAAATGACAGTGCACCCCGAGACCGGTGGGGGCCTCGGGGTTAAGAAATGATGACCCCACCCCCCGACCCCGAGGGGGTACCGGGGGTGGGGAAATGGCAGTGCACCCCGAGACCGGTGAGGGCCTCGGGGTTAAGAAATGATGACCCCACCCCCCGACCCCGAGGGGTACCGGGGGTGGGGAAAATGATAGTGCACCCCGAGACCGGTAAGGGCCTCGGGTTAAGAAATGATGACCCCACCCCCCCGACCCCGTGGGGGTACCGGGGGTGGGGAAAATGACAGTGCACCCCGAGACCGGTGGGGGCCTCGGGTTTAAGAAATGATGACCCCACCCCCCGACCCCGTGGGGGTACCGGGGGTGGGGAAATGATCGTGCACCCCGAGATCGGTGGGGGCCTCGGGGTTAAGAAATGATGACCCCACCCCCCGACCCCGAGGGGGTATCGGGGGTGGGGAAATGACAGTGCACCCTGAGACCGGTGGGGGCCTCGGGGTTAAGAAATGATGACCCCACCCTCCGACCCCGAGGGGGTACCGAGGGTGGGGAAATGGCAGTGCACCCCGAGACCGGTGAGGGCCTCGGGGTTAAGAAATGATGACCCCACCCCCTGACCCCGAGGGGGTATCGGGGGTGGGGAAAATGACAGTAGCTGCCGTTACCTTTTCTGACGATGCTGGGATCAGTCATATCAGTTTTCATCTCACATGCAATCATATGGGACAGCTGAACTTTCCAAACAAAATAAAAATTGGATGATAATTGATTATAACAGAGTTTTTTTCTATGTAGCAGAAGATAAAATTGAGGAAGTCTCCACACCGAAAAAGAGAGAATGGAGATGCATGAAATTTGCAACACTAGCTTTACGAATGCTTCTACTCCATTTTGAGCAATTGAATGTATCCATGATTTTGAACAGTCAGACAATTGGCTAGTGCCCTTGTAAATTAAAACCGAACCACCATCAACTACACTAAACTTTTGCTCTTTTATACCGATTTGCAACTTTTGAATATAGAATACATAATTTCTAATAGTAAAGCTGCAATTAAATTAACTTTGTTTGGTCTTCTCAAGTATAATTTATTATTATTATATTGGTATGCTTTTGAGGTAGTGCCTAGGGCCACTTGTTTCATTTAACACCGAGTTTAGGCAAGTGACACCTACTTGTAATTAGTACACCAAATATTGGTATCAAGCTCTTAATCTTATTACAATTGATGTATGACCTTTTGATGGATTTTCATCTGAGGGGGTCACATAATGAGTCCTAATAGATATAAATGTGCACATTCTTCAACACATGAATCTTAACTTTTGTGAAAATTTACAATATATAATTATACATAAGCAAGCTATAGTTGAGGAATAAAAAGGTGCCGCTTATAATAGCTTCTAGTTATATAAGTCTTTTCTATCATGTAGAACAATTAATGGATAGTTTCTCTATTTTTTTTATGATCAATATCATTAATTAATGTGTATAATTATACTATCTTCAATTGGAAATAGTAATACGTTTTTCATGTCTCATGTCTTGATTAGTTAACTGATTGTGATTGACTCAATGATGTGGACATATAAAGTGTGAAAGAATGGGAAGGAGGGAGGGAGGGAAAAAGATAATTGACATAAGTGAGAACACATATTATGGTTCGCAAAGTGCCATGTGGCTCCATTTGCCCATTTGAATTATTTTTTGACGGATCAAAAACTTCCATGAGTGTTTGACTGTTGACCATCAACGTTCAGCTTTTTAAATTATTAGGTACCATAAAATTATTTAGTAAAGGATATAATAACAAATTAGACAAAATAATTATATTCTTTAAAAAATAGCAACATTGCTAAAGATAAGAATAAAAGAAAAATAAAGTAGTAACCTGATAATTTTTTTTAAAAAAAGTACTTCTTTTAATAGGATAATTTATCTTCCTTCCAATAGGATTAACCATTCTTTAGAATAAAATTTTGTTATCTTCTTAAAAAAAATAAATATGAGAAAGGATTAAAAAGATATATCTTTCTACTAATTATTCAGTACGTCAAACATAGCTTAAAAGGATGAAGAGGGAAAAGGCTTGAGTGGATAGTAAAGATAAATTTGAGAGGAATTGGCCGATATATTTCAAGATTTGTGGTTTTATTTATTGATGACTTTATCCTTACAGTCCTTAAATCTGGAATATATGAATCTAGAAGGTGGAATGCCATCAAAATTATCCCATAGAAAAGCATGCGAAGGATTTGGGTCAGTTTAGGTGCAATAAGTTATTGATCAAGATTTAGAACTTAAAGTAAGGCTCCTAATTTTATTGGATTGAATTTTCTTATAAGATGAAGCACATCCAACATAATTGTTACCCTAGTTGGTTCTTTTGAATATCTCCAAAACAAATAAAATTTTAAGTTCAAACCTGAGGTGATAAATAATATATGTATAGACAAACACATAGACATACACTCCTTATTAGAAGTATGGTTAAACCTTTTTTTTTTCTCATGGCAAAAATATTATGATAACCTTCTTCTTTTTTTCTCCTTACTAATCTACATCAAGTCTTACTTTTTTACTGTTGCTTATATTACGATGCAACTTGAGTTAGGTTAGTGACAACCCGAAGCCCAATCGGTACTTGATTATTTCTTGATATACTGGTAGGTGTAAGCATAGGGTATAAATGGGGTTCAAGTTTAGGTGTGGCATAAATAGTTTAGAGTTAGATATGAATTCCACAAATGACATAGCCAGGAGTTTTAAGCAGGAGGACCATTATTATTATCCAATGTCTAATTATTGGAAGCTCATTGAAGTTCCTGGATTACTTTAGCAATTCATTTTTCCTCTAAGTTGACCATGTCTGTTGCTTAAAGATTTACAAATATTCAAAACATTGGTAATGAAATTGAAAAGCAATCCAATATAGATATGATTTTTTTTTTAGGCAATGGCAACTAATACTAATTGATGCTGATGTGTTAATCAATGGATATAGATCTATTCTCTTATATGGTAAGTGCTTTGGAACCACTAAACTCATCAAGCTTGTTGCTAGCCCTATTATCGTCTTGACCGAGTAATCTAACTTTATATTATTAAGGGATTTCAATCTACTAGATACACTATCTTTCAAGAACCAAATCTCCATCACCACTATTGAGTTCATAGAGACTTGATTTTCATTTTCACCAACTTCTAACCTATTGATCTTCAATTCTTTTCAGGATAGATTTGAAGGATGTTGATCCTTGCAATTGAATATGAGATCAACAACAGTGATGAGTTACCATTCCCTGCGACATTCATTTATCTAGTTTTATATTCTTTTAGATATATGAACCAGCGTTTTATGAGTTCTGGCCTTTTATGATTGCTCTGATATCAAATTGAAGGGAAAGGAGATCAGAACAAGTTCAAAACAAATGTTAGCTAAGGTTGAACTAATGAATACAGAGTATTGGTGCACAGAGAATGAAGTTAATGCATATCTACCCAAAATCGGTGCACATGGACCTAAAATGGCAATAGCAAAAGAGAGTACCTTCCCTCTGCATGAGAATAATAGGGCCGCGAATAAAGTGGTCATAAATACCACAAAGAAGTAAAACAACAGGAGATCAAGAATTTTTATATGGAAGGATTACATCAAGAGAACACTTTTTGATGACGCAAAGTCACCTTCTTCAAACGTCGGGGAAGACGGATGTCCTTCTCTTCGGACCCCTGTAAGAAAAGTCCCGGAGACCGGATGTTCCGGTGGGGACCCTCCGACGCTCAAGTCAGTTACTTGGGATCAGACAAGAACCGCTCAGCGGAAGGGAGCTGAACAGTTATGGTTTTGCTAGGAGGAAGAAAGCTAGAAAACCAAAGTTCGGATCCTTACTTACAGTGCGGGCACGTGTTTTTATACATGTCCGAATATCCCGTCTTACTGTTCTGGAAGATTGCGTACCATCACTGTGCATGCCGGAGGCATCCCGCGCTACTTGCCAACATGGCATTACATGTTCTCGCAGTCGCGGTTGTATTTGGTGCGCGCCGTTTCTTGACATAACCGTGCACAGTGGCAAGTGGTAGTGAATCGTACGCCGTAACGGAGCACAGTCACGCACAGGAACATACAGTGCCCCATACGCCGTTATGAGGCATGGCCCTCCGTAATGGGGCGCAATCACGCACAGGAACATGCAGTGCACCATACGCTGTTATGAGGCATGGCTGCAAGCAATCACGGGTGCACGGAGAATCACATGGGCGCGCCAGGTAGCCCGGAGCTATCATTTGGTTCAAAGCTGGTCCGCGTGCTAATCGCTGATGATGCCCGCACCCTGGGGCCGGAGGAGGTCTCGGGGCCGAGATATGGTGACCTCACCCCGAGACCGGAGGGGGTCCTGGGGGTGAGATGGTGCTGGTGCACCCCGAGATCGAAGGGGGGTCTCGGGGTCGAGATATGGTGATCCCACCCCAAGACCGGAGGGGGTCTCGGGGGTAAGATGATGCTGGTGGACCCCGAGACCAGAGGGGGGTCTCGGGGTCGAGATATGGTGATCCCACCCTAAGACCGGAGGGGGTCTCGGGGGTGAGATAATGCTGGTGCACCCGAGACCGGAGGGGGGCCTCGGGGTCGAGATATGGTGATCCCACCCCGAGACCGGAGGGGGTCTCGGGGGTGAGATAATGCTGGTGCACCCCGAGACCGGAAGGGGGGTCTCGGGGTCGAGATATGGTGATCCCACCCCACCGAGGGGGTCTCGGGGGTAAGATAATGCTGGTGCACCCCGAGACCGGAAGGGGGTCTCGGGTCGAGATATGGTGATCCCACCCCGAGACCGGAGGGGGTCTTGGGGGTGAGATAATGCTGGTGCACCCCGAGACGGAAGGGGGGTCTCGGGGTCGAGATATGGTGATCCCACCCCGACCGAGGGGGTCTCGGGGGTGAGATAATGCTAGTATACCCCGAGACCGAAGGAGGTCTCGGGGTCGAGAGATGGTGATCTCCGTTAACTGCTATTACCTTTTATTCTAACGATGCTATATCAGCCATATCAAATGCCCCCTCACCCCTGAGGTGAAGCGGGTCCCACTGACGAGGCAAAAGGGGTGTTCTCCTCCATGTGACTGATCCCTGTCCACACCTCTTATGCGGATGGCATGGGGAATGTGAGAAGGCGGCCGCCTCCGTACACTGTGCCCGCCACGATCGATCTCGGGAAAAAACTAACCCTTCGAAGTCTGCACGAAAAGCTGCATCATCATTACCTCTCATAGCGGCGACGTCAGCGGAGTCCCATCATTGGCCGAGGCGTACCGCACCATGCGCTGGGCATCCCTCGAGGTGAACCAGCCTATGGTGGGGGGCCATGTGGCTGACCAGATGAGGCGGGATGATTTGAAAACCCAATAAACCCAAATGAGGGGTTGAATCTGGCCATATTGCTTCCGTTATCATCGTCTTCCTCTGCCTGTGCTCTGATCTCCGCTGCAACCCGAGAGCTTATGCTTGGCTCTCCTTCCTTCAGGTCAGTTCTTTGTCCATTCCAGACTTCTCCATCCCTTCTTTTGCTCATGAGCTCTCCATCCTGGACCTCGGAGGAATCGTCCTCCCTCTGAGAGGCACTGTACCTCTCCTGCACCTTCTCCTTCTCCTCCGCTTGAGTGGTCCACTGATTCAGAGGACCACGTCCCCCTGGCCCGGTGATGGGTCGCCGATGGAGCCCCATCGAGGAGCAGTCGGTCGGAGGCCGGCACCTCCTCGAGGGTGGAGGGGTCCCTGGAGGGGACTGCCTCCACGGTAACAGGTCTGGATTTGGAAAAAATCCAGGCCCGTTACCAGATTCCCTGGGATGTTAAGCTTTTTCTGCCGACTCCCAATGATAGGGTCATCTCCTCCCGACCCGGTCGGGTGGCCCTATATGAGATTTGCCTGAAGGCAGGTCTTCGTCCACCCTTTCCACCCTTTTTCGTCAACATTCTTCACTACTACTCCTTGACTCCATCCCAACTGGTCCCTAACTCCTACCGTGTCGTTAGCGCCTTTGTCATTCTCTGCCATCATCT